>CM031595.1:181842558-181845058 GCA_018398815.1 Conus ventricosus
GGCTCAGTGCTGGCTGAAAAAGGAGGCATGGACGTGCCAGCCAAGAGAGTCACAACCCCAAACCCCTGTCAGTGCTGGGGCTGCCCCCCTCTGTTAAAGGAGGGCAGGGTATGCAAACAAGAAAACAAGACCACTGGCCTGCTGGCTGTCTCTGTAAAGGAGGGCAGGGTGTGCACAGACACACAGACCAACTGCTCAGTGCTGGCTGTAAAGAGGGCAGGGTGTGCACAGACACACAAAACCAACTGGCTCAGTGCTGGCTGTAAAGGAGGGCAGGTGTGCACAGACACACAGACCAACTGGCTCAGTGCTGGCTGTAAAGGAGGCAGGGTGTGCACAGACACACAGACCAACTGGCTCAGTGCTCTGTAAGGAGGCAGGGTGGCACAAACACAGACCACTGGCTCAGTGCTGGGTAAAGGAGGGCAGTGTGAGGGAGTGTCATTCCCATTTCAGTCTGCTGGCACTAACAGCCGTGTTTACGTCATTGTGGGTCGGGGCCGGCAAAAGGGCCCCACAACGTCCTTCAGTTTGCTTTAAAAAAAATTTTTTTTAAAAACTTGAGGAAGGAAAGAATGGAGAGGAGGGTAAGAGGAGAGAGAGAGAGAGAGAGAGAGAGAGAGAGAGAGAGAGAGAGAGAGAGAGAAGAGAGAGAGAGAGAGAGAGAGAGACTCAAGACTCAAAAACTTTATTACTCAAGGATAGAGATTTAGGCAGTGCCTATTCTTCCAATCTGTCCTTGCTATTCTACAACATTCAACTAAACACAACTGCACATATTAATAAGGGTAGAAACAATGAAGAATATAGCAACATTATAATAATAACAATAACAATAGTAATAAGAATAATAATGATTAAAAAAAAATTCCATTACAAAATTACACAAACATAATCAAAGACGTACGTGCGCGCTCACATGCACGCACACGCCCACACATACACGCACGCACGCGTACAACACCCACACCCACACACCACCCACCCACCCACCCACCCACACATACATACATACACACATTTCATCAGCTAATATAGAGGCAAACATAAAAGTAGGGCGTTGAGACTATGATCAAAAGGTTAGATTTATTGTTCAAGTAAATGTTATGTATTGCTGATTTGAAGGAGGGTAGTGATTGACATGTTTTGGCAGACGAAGAAGAGAGTTCCACACAGATGGACCAAAAAAATCAAAACTAGATTTAAAACAAATCAATGCGGACACGTGGTAAAATGAATTATTTGAATCATATCGCGTTGTTGCCATTTGGATAAACTCAGCAAGATATGTTGGCGCCATGTTTGTATGGACTTTAAACATTAGTACTGCCTTGTTATAGGTCATTGGCTCTGCAGTGGTAGCATCATTAGTTTTGCGAATTTGCCCGTGGTTGATAGAAAACTTGTCGGGAAGAATCGCTTAATTCCCCGTCTATGCATAGAGTTGATCTTTTTATGTGATTTTCACCGGCGCCACTCCAGACAGTGGACGCATAGTTGATGTGAGAAAGGCAATGGCTTCAAGAAATAATTTCCGGATGTGTGGTTCAACATAATAACTGAGTTTATTGAGCAAAAACAAATTGCGAGCCAACTGTTTGCAAACATGATTATATGTGATTGCCATTTAAAATTATCATCAATAATCACGCCTAAGACACGGTGTTCGGTAACCTGCTCGATCAAGGTTTCACTCATTTTAGCTCAACATAAGATGCTGTCGTTGATGTTTCTGTCTCGATGCTGGGACCATACATTTTGTTTTGTGGGATTAAGGACCATTCAGTTTCGGTTGCACCATTCTAAGACATCATTTATACTTTGTTGTAACGATATTTGTACAGACATGATGTTTGTATCACTACAGTGAAGAGAACTGTCGTCAGCGAACAGATCACAGATGACATCATTGTGAGATATGTGCATCGGTAGGTCATTTATAAAAATACAGAAGAGAAAGGTCCAAGGACAGAGCCCTGTGGAACGCCACAGCTCACTATTCCTTCAGAGGAATAAGTAACCGTTTAAGTAAACACACTGGGTCTTGTTTTCAAGATATGACTGAAAGAAGGTGACTACTGCCGGATTTTGAACATATGCAGTCATTTTGTTTAATAATATGTTGTGGTCTACAAGATCAAAGGCTTTCTTAAAATCGAGGAAAACAGTTCCAGTGAGTTTTTCTTTCGTTGATGGCTGATAGCCATGTATCACAGAGGCGTGTTAAGGCCGTGTGGCATGAGTGATTTTTGACGAAAGCCTGACTGAAATGGGTGAACAGTTTTTGATGTTCCATATGTTAGTTAGGTGTTTTTGAACAGCATCTCAAGAGGTTCGATACAACGATAAAAGAGATATTGGTCTAAAATTGTTTAAATCAGTGAGATCTCTTGATTTGGGTAAGGAATGACTTTTGCTGCCTTTAGACCACAGGGAAGACATTCTGATCAATACACAAATTATAAACATACGTAAGGTATCAACAATGTAAGGTAGAGCA
>CM031595.1:181850058-181897558 GCA_018398815.1 Conus ventricosus
ATCTCTTTATATTTTCCTCAGACGCCTCTGATTTTCGAATATGACTGAAATTGGCAGCTTAGATCCGTTTTTTTTATAAATACTTATACACATCTTTGCAGTAATCACAACATGGTTTATTTTCAGTAGTATATGTCTGTCAATATTTTCTTGTCTAAGAATTTCAAATAGCACAGTTTCTTCAGAAAACACAATTCTTGTGTTGTATACAGCTAATATGTATTGACTGACAAATTTCCAAAACGAATTAACCTTATGACAGTGGAAAAAGAAATGTTCAATGTTATCAATTTCATCGTTGCAATATGAACAGTTTCGATTATCCCTGACTTTCATTTTGCATAGCATTATGTTAGTCGGGTATATATTTTGTAAAATTTTCCATTGCAAAACTCTCAGTCTGGTTTCTTTTGTGCACAAGCGGGGTATCTTCCATACATTTTCATTTAACTCCAGTCCATATTTATTAGACCAAAAACGGGCTGCACATGGTTCTGTATAACTTAGGAAACACAAAGTTGCACGGAAATCCTTGCAAGATATATGCTTTTTGTTACACAAAAGAGGTGGTTCTGCAAAATCTATATCATATCTATCTTGTTCACTAACCCTAGTATTAAAGTATGTATGGCCGCTGACACTACATTATACTCATCCTAGATCCTTGAGGGGAGGCTCCTATCTTGTTAACCACGTCCTGGTATGAAAGCATCCCATTTGGACCATACATGTCACTAACATTTAGTATTTTTCCCCTTTATCCAGTCAGGGAAGAAAAGGACATTTCCTCGATATTTTACGTATTGATTATTCCACAGTAAAGAGGGAAAGGGTGAGACATCTTTATGTTTATTAAGATCTAGCCATGTTTTCAGAGGTAATTTTCCAAAATGTGAATGTATCCTGTCTAAACCTTTGAAAAGTGCGCTTTTAGTATTTGCATAAAAACACATGACATTCTCACCAAAGGGTAGAAATATTTTTCTCGGAATTATAGTCCATCTTTCATTGTTTGTGGCCTTACAAATTTTTATACCCATGACAGGAGAAAAACAGATTGCATCTGTCTTAAATTTATCATTTTCAATCCTCCTTTTCATATTCACTGCACATTATGCTTCTTTTAACTTTTTCAAATGCCTTTCGATTGCAATGATTTTTACGCCAGAGAAATCTAAAAAGCATGCGATTTATATCTGATAAGATCTTGTCCGGAATCACAAATGTTTGCATAACATAGACTATTTGTGAAATAAGAAATGTTTTAATAATATGTATTTTACCCATTACACTAAGATCTCTTTTTTCCCAGGAGTGAATAATTCTCTGAATAGTTTCTATTCTTTGCAACCAATTATCCTCAACTAAAGATGCCGATTTATCATTCTCATAATAAATACCCAGAATCTTTAGTTTATGTTTCCACGTAAAGCCATAAAAGCTGTCTGCACTATGTTTTCTACTACCTAGCCACATAGCTGTGATTTATTTCTATTTATAACCAAACCAGAAAACAAAGAAAATCATTGAGTATATCTAATGCCTGCATCATGTCATGCTGATCTGTCAAAAATAAAGTAACATCATCTGCATAAAGCGCAATTTTGCTTACATTAAGAAGCGTTATCTCTTGAACCCCCTAAATCAATTCCTCTAATGTTTCTACAGTCTTTTATCTTTATTGCTAGCAATTCTATAGCCAACACAAATAAAAGGGAGAAAAAGGACATCCTTGTCGGATTCCTGTTTCAACCGCAAAATACTCTGATGTCCAGCCACCATACAAACACAACTACAAGTATCAGCGATTAATACTTGAAACCATCTAATGAATTTTCCCCAAACCCATACTTTTTGAGAGCTGTTAACATGAAGTCTTTTGATATACTATCAAAAGCTGTGTATAATCAATACTTAAAAGCAAACCAGGAATATTTTCTACATTTAGATGATCAATAATATCATCAATTAGTCTCAATAGTGTCGCTACTCGACGTCCCTTTTATATACCCAACCTGATCTTCACTTACTAAATCTCTAATTACTTGACATAAACGATTTGCCAAACATTTAGACAAAAGCTTATAATCGCTATTCGTAACGAAATTGGTCTCCAGTTTTTTAAAAACATTTCTAGGTAGATCTTTGCCTTTGTGAATTAACGTAATGACTGCTTTTCTCTGAGAAGGAGAAAGTGTCCCTTTTTCAAATGCAGAGTTAAGTGATGATGTTAACAAACTTTTTATATGACACCAAAATACTTTCAAAAATTCTGTTGTAAGCCATCCACTTCCTGGTGAAGAACCATTTTGAGGGCTTTAAGAGCTGTCAGCAGTTCATTCTCTGTTAAGTTTGCCTTCACAACTATCCTTCTGAGAGTCAGAAAGCTGTGGCACTGAAGTATCAGATATAAAGTTATCTACCATTATTGTTCCATATTTCCAGCTCTTACCTTTTTCTTGTACAACTTCGAATAATAGTCTCGCTGCATTTTCATTATTTCTGACTGTTGTGTAACTGATCTACCATTTTCATCACGAAGTTCTTGTATTATCTTTGAATTTGCTCTTGATTTTTCCAAGTTTAGAAAATATTTTGTATTCTTTTCTCCCTCTTCAATCCATTTCATTCTAGATCTTACCTGTGCTGCACGTGCTTTATAAGTTTCCAATAATTCTAATTCTTGCATTAAGTGCTGTCGATGATTTTGATAATGAATATCATTAGGGTTTTTTGCAATCTTAATATCTATGTCATTTAACTTACCTTGTATTTCTACTAACTTATTTCTTCTGTTGATGCTCTTACCTTTAGCATAGATTATTGTAAAACTCTTAATCTTCATTTTTAGGATTTCCATTCCATTTGAAAATCGATGTTTTCATCCATACGAGAAACATAATCATCTATCAAACTATTCATCTGTGTGACATAGTTTAAAGTCATTCAACAATGAGTTATTAAACTTCCACATCCCAGGTCCCCTCTCAAAGCTTGAGAATTTCAATTTGATGGAGCAACCTCTGTTATCTGTAAAATGGATACAATGAATATTACAGTCTATTGTTTTGTCAAACAAATTATCATTGGATATGAAATAATCCAATCTACGTGCAATAAAAGGAGAAGTTTTATGCCATGTAAATTCCTTTTCATCTGGATGAAACAGTCTCCAGGTATCATTACAGGTCATGGGTTTTTATTAAATCATTGAATTTCTTTACTGTGCCCTCTGCATGTTTTTCTCCAGAGGGTATCTAAATCGTTATCTAATACGCAGTTGAAATCCCCCCCCCCCCCCCCCCCCCCCCCCAATCAACAAGTGCTCTGACTGACATTAGAGATAACATCTCCCAGTTCATCAAAGAAAGTATTCTTTTCATTGTCATTATTTGGAGCATACACATTCACAATGACCACTTTTTTATGCTGTATTTCCATTTCAATGGCCAAAATCCGTCTTGAATTGTATACTATCTTGTAATTATCAACCACATTGTGCCGAAATAAAACAACTTGACCACAACTGTGTGAAGTATAACTATTATAGTTCACCTTTGCCCATTCTTTTTTCCATTGCCCATAAACATCATCAGTGATATGTGTTTTCTTGCAAGCAAATTACACATGGGGCCGGAATAGCTCAGTTGGTAGAGCGCCCGACTCGTGATCCTGGGGTTACGGGTTCGAATTTCGGTACAGGGGGATTTTTCCCTCGGAGTTAACATTGGTTCTGACTCCATTCCCATAAAGTCGTTCGGATGGGACTATAAACCGAGGTCTAGTCTGCGTCACATGCACTAAGATCATACACGGACTCTAAAGATCCCGATGCTCATGTCCTAAGACGGGTGAGTTACCGGCTACACGAAAATACACAATGCATGCAACCTGTGTGCCAGAATAGTCTACGTGAAGACTGTGGGCACGGGGCAGGTTAAACATCCCCATCTGGAAAAAAAAGAACATCATATTTTTTCTCTTTCAAGTGTTTAAATATTGATTTTCTTTTCTAACACGAGCGCAAACCCCGTGAGTTTAATGAAAAAACAGTCAATCCAGAATCACAAGCCATAAGGAAGTCCGTAATCCAAGCCGCTTTCAAATCCAAACGCAATCCCGTAAACATACTCGTGTAACGTGCATAGGCCGTCTCCGTCAGGTCAAACCGTCACACTCGGTGAAGATTCACCCCCCACCTCCCCCACCTTTACTATGCCCACTCGACACGGAGCGGTCAGGTGAGGGCCGCGAACAGGTGAGCATTTTAGCCTTTGGCCCGTCACGCTGCTGGCTAGGTGAATTCCTCGTCACCTGACTCTGTCGCTTGCCACCGGTGCTGCGTGAACGCTGGTCCTTCCCACGAGCACCGTATTGCCGGATATTTTTCCGCGGCGAAGGTGTGGACGAATCTTTGCCCTTGTCAATTTTATCAGTCTGAGTTTCGGGAACCACATCTGTTAGAGAGTCTTCAAAAACATCTTCCCCATCCTCAAACAAATTTGCCCCTACCTGTTCGCCTCCTGACTGCTGGTTCTCATCCGTGAGCCTTACCTTTTCTGTATGCTCAATCTGAGCACATGCCTCTGGTTCAGAGATAGGTTCACTCACCTGGGGGTCAGGGAAAGTTCCACAGGCCGGATCACCACGCTTTGTGGCCACTCTGCAGGCAGTCCCTGCAAGTCACCAGATTTTGACACTGGTGTCCGTGGTGTCCTGACTGCAGGCAGTTAGAGCACACAGGGCTCCGGGACACCTTGGGCTGCTCCTTGTGTAGAGGCGAGCAGTGAAACTACCCACCTTCACAAACCTGTCCAGTGGTACTAATGGAAGATTTATGAACACAAAACGTCGACCTGTAATAAAACGGGTTAGCTTTCCGTCCCTGTCCCAGATCTTCTCCATTAGGAGAGAAGATCTAAGAACACACATCCCAGTCTGACAAGGGCACTCTCTATATCGTCATTCGATACTGAGACTGGAAGATCTGAAATAAACAGTTTTGTAACGGGAACTTCAACACCATCGCTCCTCTCAAAATGAATGGATTCTTGTCAAAAAGGGACACAGTACATCATTTATAACAATCCCCTCAATCAAAAGTTGAGTCCTGGCCGCACGAGTCAAGGGGTAGATCCTCCAGAGACCTTTGATGCACTGAGCACCATATACTGTTTCCTTGCCGCACACTCTTTCAGCAGCCAGACAAACGTCTAGATCAGAAAAAACTATCTTCACTTGAGTTCATACTCTTATCAACAAAAGGTAAGTCTTTATGCTTGAAAAAAACAGGCTCCACTCGCTGTGAGATGCCATTGTGAAGAAAGAAGAAGAAAAAAAAGAAGGGAGGGGCTGAAAGGAGGGGGGGGGGGGGACCAAAAAATAAATCCCAAAGAGAATAGCTGAATTCGTTAGGTTGGAGTCACATTTATTAGCACAAGCTGCACGTGCAAATGGAAAAGGAAAACACAAAACCTGTTCAAGGCGTACCCAACGAAAAATAAAAATTAAAAAAAAAAACCCACACGCCTACACACAAATAGCGTCGGAATCAACAAAACACCAAAATACAAAACAATTCACCAAAACTAGAAAATCCCACCACCAATCACCATCAAACTTCACATCCTGCAAGATGTGGCATCAGCTTGGCAGCACACACTATAAAGCGCACCTAGACGCAACACTGCCAAGAAAATTAGAAGGCAAACACAGAGCTCGCAAAACACGTCCTCTCGACATCGAGTGAACACCTCTCCGGCCCTTGTTCTCGCTTCTGCAGTAGCGGACAATCCTGTGGCCAGCTAACTGCGTTACAGTGTCCACGCCTACCTAGTGACGAAGCCATCCAGGCAGTGACCATCGTCCGAACCATATCCATCTCAGACAGTTTCACCGATATCACAGGGACCGTTGCCAGGAACAGCCGACACAGGGTGGGGGCAGACAAGCAGAGTGATGACCTCATACTGTCTTTTACTCAGACCGACCAGGTCACGAGTTAGTCACCAAAGGTGTGACCTGAGTTAGTCACCTAAGGTGTGACCTGCGTGAACACAAACTCCCTCCATGCCCCGTACACACCTCCTCCGTCCCTCCCGTCCCTCCCACACCTACTCCTCCCCCCCCCCTCTCCCCCCCCCCCCCCCCCCCTCCACCCATCTCCTCCTTCCAAGTCGCTTCTCCCTCTGTCACGTGGGTGAAGTCACGTGGTAATTGTTCAAGGGAAACGCTATGATCGATCCCAACTCAATCGCGCTAACCACACAAACATCAAATCCAAACACGGAAATACGAGTACAAAAAACTAAAACTTTACTGTCACAAAAAAACCCATAGATGTTCACACCATGTTCACATACATATAAGGACGGGTATACACTTATAACTCCAAAAGGGCTGTAAATAAATGGCTGTAAATAAAGGGAAAGGACACACACACACACACACACACACACACACACACACACACACACACACACACACACACACAAAATAATCGAATCTCTCTACAAACATTCACGTCCGGTCGGATTCTGGGTAGGGCCAGAAGGTAAGGTGGAGCCGGAATGCAACCAAAGGGGTCAAGGAAGATTTTTTTTAAAAAAAAACAGGAATGCTTACCAAAATCTGATCCCTCAAAAAATTAAAATAGGGATGATCAGGATTGCCAAGATGCAAATCAAAGCCAACAGCCTGTGGGATGAGACGGGATTACGGTTCAGAAGGAGAAATTTTTAGTACTGGATCGTTAAATAAGAAAAGCCAAAACAAAGGGGAGTGTCTTGGCAGTACCCTTAGAATGGGGTAGTATACTGGGGAAGTTCAGCTGCTAAGGACTGTAAACTAAACATCCAACATTAATTTCACTCTTTTTAAACGCTAACAGACGAAGGAACAGTTCATCACAGAAAGATTGAAAAACAGTGCATGGTTAAACTTGGCGACATAGATAAACTGGAACCCTGCACAAAAAAAAAAAAAACGCACCATACAGCGGAGACAACCCTGGAAAGCAAGTATATGTGGAAATGCAAAACAAAACATTCATATTAGGCAAACATAGCTATAATAGAATTATATAAGCGCTCTGCTGACAAAACTGATTTAATGCCTGTCCTTTATCTCTGTAATAATTAAACGTGGATGCCAGACTTACGGACCGACCCCCCAAAGCCTCAGCCGTGAGACAGTCCTGTGCGGGTCCGGCGAAGGGAGAGCACGTCCGCCGTCGGATACAATCCACGTCGCAGACAGGATAGCGTCCTTTCTCCTTCCAAGGAGATACAGTTACACACAACAACGAGGACACCAAGGTTCGAGGGTGAAGTTGAGATGCACTCAATCCAGGCACACAGGCGTGGCGGGCCGTCCAACAACTGTATGGAGCAGGTAGAGCAGTGGCACCAGCGACCCACGAAGCTGTAGGGGTAGAGAGTGGGGTCGCCGGCGCAACACAAGATGAAGAGTTCAGGATGAAGGTCCTCTCTCCAAAGATGGTGCACGGCGGACTGGTGCGTCCTCGTTCCGACCCCGGGGCGAGGAGGAGAAAGCGCTGAAGACTGGGAGAGGAAAGGGGAGGGATGATGTGGGCGACGAAGAAGATAAAGGCAGCGGGGTCAAGCCGCGGTCGCAGCAGCAGCTGCAGTACTGATGGCGGCAACAGCAGAAACGGAAAGGCGGCGAGACCGGCCACAGATGCAAGGTCAGCGGCAGCAGCAGCGGTACACAGGTAAGTCAGCCACTGGTGGGGGAAAGGAGGAAAAAACCAACAAGAGGAAGATGGAGGAAGTAGAAGAAGAAGAAGTAGAGGAAGAAGAAGTCCTGGAAAACACACAAAAAATGGTTTCCATATAACAGGTGCAAAGCAAAAACCCGTAAGCAGACATCCATTAAGAGAGAAACAAGGGCAGGCACGGAACGCACTGGCAGAGCGCTTGCTAATTTCAGTTCTCAAATAGTATTAAATACAACATTTCCCAGGTTCAGACATTTTGTCTACATACATATTTCCAATAAACGTTCACAATCGTTTATGTCAAACACCCCGGGGGTTGGCTCTTTTGAGCTATATAAAAAAACGAATCATCTCCCTCGGGATAACTCTCCTTTTCCGGAAACAAAAGCCAGAAGCATTTTCAGCGCCACATAAACTATGGGCGCCCTAAATATTTACAAGAATGACAACCAAAAATGTCCTGAACAAGCGCATTAACAAGTGACGACTACTAACACACAAAACACGTGTGGCAAGACATGACCCGGAATGTGGTACAGGCACGCGACAACACACAGAACACAACGACACTACATATTTGGAGGGGAAAATGAATAACACGCCCTACTGCTGTAAATGTAAAAAAAAAAAGGCCTAGAAGTAAATGAATAATTAAAAGTTGGTATAAACGACATGGTAATAAAATGATAAACAAAAATAATACTCAAACACAACAAAATAAATAATGAAAGAATTAAACAGTGGGAGGAAAACCAATTCTTTAAAATAGATTTGGAAATAAATAAATAATAAAAGAAAAATAGATATGAACTAACTACGCAACATACTCACCAGCCAGACTTGTGAATGGGACTCCTGAGGAGCTGGAATAGCAAGCCCTGCACGGCTCGTATCTGAACCCTGGTCAGGGCCTGAAAATTTAGAAAAAAACAGGCTTCTGCCTCTAAGTGAATACGGGGATTCACGACTGTGATACTGATCACAGGAATACAACAAAAGGGTAACTTGACAAGACGACAGCACTCGTACGGAGTACTACGGTTTGGTTAAACCCAAAGGTAAAAACCTGATGCCAAGAGCCGGGAGATATGGATCTCCAAAAAAAATGCAACGCAGTTTCCCTCAAAGGCGAAACGGTGGTGGCTCCTGAGGGATATGGATCCCTCACAAAAATACAGTTACAAGAAAAAAACTGCAAGCATAAGGCTTGCACGACACGTTATCCTTACTCCCACTATCCCCTTCCAAACTCCGACTGCCCTCGTCGGCTTCCAAAAAAAAACCTGATTGGCAGGTGAGAGGAAGCTCACTCAGCCCACGTTTAACCCCACGTGCAACCGAGTCCACATGGAAAACACATGACAATGCAGGATGGAAGGTGGTTGCAGAGAGTTTAAAAAGTAAAGTAAAACTAAGTTGTTTTTTTTATAGACACATGACACTCTGCTTAAGGTTATCCTTGAGCAAAACTAACCCGCTACACAAATTCTTCCTCTAGACAAAACGGACCTTGAACATGACAGTTGGAAGAAACATGCAGTGCGTGACACACACCCCACCCAAAAAGCTCGGTACTAATGAGGTACCAGCTGCCCAACCTGTCCCATGTTCAAAGGTTCATTGCGAAGTAGAAAAAAAAACACCACAAATCACGGTCCATGATACAGTTCAGCGAATCTCCGGCAGCACCGAAGAACAGGAAACAGCCTATGTCTCCATCCTACTGAGAAAATCCGCCTCTACATTGTCCTTGCCAGGGATGCGCTCAAAGTCAAACACGTGACTCTGAAGTTCAATAGCCCATCCCATTAACCTTCTGCTCACTGGCCTGATGCGATGAAGGTATTGCAGAGGGTGATGATCGGTCTGGAGCACGAATTTCCGCCCGTAGAGGTAGGGATAGAATCGACGGATGGCCCATACAACAGCTAAGCACTCCTGCTCTATCGTATGATACCGCAATTCTGCCCCGTCAGTTTCTTACTAACGTACCCCACGGGTTGAAGCCCCTTCCCTCGATCCTGGAGTAACGCAGCGCCTATCCCCGTTGCTGAGGCGTCTGTCCGCAGGACAAAAGGGAGTTCAGGGCTCGGGAGCTGTAGCACTGGTTTGGAAGTAAGCGCCTCCTTTAACCGTCTGAACGCCGTCTCACACTCCTGATCCCACCGGATCTGTTCTGGAAGCTTCCCCTTGGTTCTGTCGGTGAGCGGAAGGGCCAATTCTGAGAAGTTGGGGATAAATTTGCGGTAATACCCCACGAGGCCCAAAAACGATCTCAATTGCTTCTTGGTTTTAGGGGGTGTCGCATCTGGATCTTTCGTAGATTGTCGTCTTCAGGATACACCAACCCTTCTTGAAGTCTGTGTCCAAGGAACGAGATCGATTTTTCTCCCAGTTGGCATTTGCAGGTCTTGCGGCAAGCTGAACCTCCCTCAGTCTCTGGAAAAATGATCCGAATGACCTCTACATGCCTGTCCCATTCTTGGGTCGCGATGAGCAAATCGTCCATGAAATTCTGGGCTTCCTGGAGCTGAAGGGGAGACAACATCATCCTCATGATGCGGCTGAACACTGCTCCAGCCGTCTTCAGCCCGAATGGCATGACGGTCCATTGATACTGGCCTTCTGGGGTGGTAAATGCTGTCTTTTCCTTGTCGGCAGGCGCCATGGGAATCTGCCAGTATCCTTTTGTGAGATCCAATTTGGAAAAATACTTTGCTTTGCTCAACTGTGCGAAGATGTAATCAACGTCAGGGATGGTTCGGCATCCAATTCCAGTACCTTGTTGAGCTTTCTAAAGTCAACACAAAAACGCATTTTCCCATCTTTCTTTCTCACAAGCAACACAGGGGACGAGTATGAGGGGTAACACCCTTCGATGACACCCATTTTCAGCATGGAGTCGATTTCCTCCTTTACTACAGACGCTTGGGAATGTGGCAGGGGGTACTGTCTTACCCTAACTGGCTCTTTCTGCGAGAGGCTGAGCGAGCAAGTTCCCAGGTTACACCGAAAAGGAAGATCGACTAGGATGTCAGAGAACTCCCACACAGGGATTCCAATTGGACTCTTTGCTCAGTAGACAAATCAGCAGAGATTTTGACATCTTTCCACGTCTCTTCAGGACTCAGGGGCAACAGAGGAATCTGGTAATCTACCACTGGTGTTTCCTCGATTGGTTCAATGACTACAGGGGCAAATCCAGATTGGACCCTCTCCCTCCTTTGATACTTTTTCAGCAAATTCGCGTGATAGAGCTTGCTCTTCCCTTTGATGCTGATGACGTAGTCCCAATCGCTGGTTCGCTGTTCGACCTTGTATGGTCCCTGCCAGGCTAACTGGAGCTTGTTATGCATGGACGGAAGGAGAAGGAGCACCTCATCTCCCGGTTCGAACCACCGTTCACGGGCCTTCTTATCAAAGATCCGTTTATCCCTCTCCTGAGCTCGCCTGAGATGAGATGAAGCCAGTTCGTAGGTCTCGGCAATCCTGTTCCTCAAGTCAAGCACATATGCGACTTCTGTCTGTTTTTCCTCCTCCGGTTTCTCTTGGGTCCACATGTTCTTCAATACGGACATTGGCCCCCTTACTGTCCGTCCGTTACAACAATTCAAAAGGAGAAAAACGCATGCTCTCCTGTGGCACTTCACGGTAAGCAAAGAGGACACCTGGGATGTATCTATCCCCCTCCTTCGGTTGCTCTTGGCAGAGTCGCTTCAACATTTGTTTCAGTGTGGCATTAAAACGTTCGACCAGACCGTTTGCTTGGGCATGATAGGGAGTCGTGGTTAAACGATGTATGTTGAGTAAGTGGAAGACCTCATGCATAACCTCCGACATAAATTGTGTCCCTTGGTCGGAAAGTACTTGGTCTGGAATTCCAGTCCGGGTCCACATGCCCCACAGTGCCTCGGCGACAGTTGAGCATCTATGGACTTAAGAGGCACTGCTTCAGGGTATCTCGTGGCATAATCGACCATGACGAGGATGTACCGATGTCCTCGAACTGAAGCTGGACGATGGCCCCACGAAGTCCACTCCTACCTTAAAAGAATGTGTTCGTACTAGTGGCACTTTCCCTAGAGGAACTCTTGTGTTATAGCCTTTGGGTGTTGTTCGTTGGCACACGTCACAAGAGGGGCAATACTGTCGCACATTCTTTCTCCATGCCAGGCCAGTAGAATTTTTGGGCCTGATCCTCTCGAGTGTCTTCTTGACCCCTAAATGTCCACCATTGGGGAATCGTGTCCCAACTGTGGGACGTGTCGCGGAGAGTGCGAGGCACAACCAACTGTTCGAGCTTCTGGTTCTTCCCCTCAGAGAACGGGGAAACCTTCATTCGGGCCACCTTCGCCCTCAAACCAGTTTTCGGCAAAGTGGCCCAGAAAAAAGGGTTTCCCTGTTCTCTGACAAGTAAGACTTCAAACTATGTTTTCCTAATCATTTTCGCGCATACAGTCATTTTCAATACTATCATTTTTGCGGAGACAGTCACCAAACTAAAACTTGGCTGAAGACCCTGTGCAAAACACCCCTAATTAGGGGGCTTGGGTTTGTGGGCAGGCATACCCTGGACGGATCCTATGACCTGTAATTATGGGCCATAAGGTAGGGCTGGCGTCACCTGGCCGTGTGGCGAAGGGTTGCCTGTGTATTTTCATTTAGACACGGAGCCATAGACATACTGTTCTGCGTTTCACAAAATAACGTCGCGCGCACAACACCACACACACACACCCATTCACACACACTCACACGCACCCCACGCACGCAGGCGCGCGTTTATATGCACATGCTCTCTCTCACACACACACACACACACACACACACACACACACACACACAAGAAACGTATGCGCGGCTAGGTAAAACACAGCGCAGCCGAGCGGCTCGTTTTGCACCTGTGTGTCTTCCTATGTTGTGGACCAAAAAATCAATAACCCATGCCTCGCGAGCTTACTGCGTTCGTCTCTTACCTGGCCAAGTGCGCCGCGGGCAACTTGCCCATTATTACATTAGCAAATGTTCACGAATTTTTCTAGACTGCCACGTGACACTCCACGTCAACACTACCACGCCGCAAGAGCCGGCCTTTTTAGCCATGGCTTCCAATGGAGCGACGGCTTTGTTTACAGAGGAACAACTTCTTGTTATGGAGGATATATGCAATACTACAAGCTTATGTGGAGTATATAAACAAAGAAAATTAGGTGAGCGCTGTTTTTTTACCCTGTAAGCCAAAGACAGTATTGCGTTTTTGGAAGGTGGGGAGAAAGAAAAACGAGAACTAACCATTAACGAACTACACAGCTACCTTGAAAGCTTGTTGGTTCCACAAAGAGATTAGAAAGAGATTTGGGCAATATTACTGAAAAGATGTTGATGCTTTGATAAGCTTTTGACTGTTGGGCGAAATGATTCCATTTCTACAAAATGGTGCTCTTTTAAACTAAAACTTGGCGAAAGAAAAACTACCATCATGCTCTGATTAATGGGCACTGCCTTGAAAAGGCGCAAACAATGTTTCAAAGATCAAAACCAACTGAGACATGGCGTTCATTTTTACGAACGCACATGAATATTGATGACTCATATGCAAAAAACTGATGCAGCTTTCAAACATTTTTAAATTATTGCCCAAAATTTCATAACCTTAACATTCGGCATCAATGATTTGTTTGCTAAACAAAGTCTGATTGCAAAGTACTCGCGCAAAATGATGAGTTTCGAAACTTCTGGCAAATTAACCAAGTTCTCTTTAGACACTTAACAGAACGGGTGGGGTATGGGGGCTCCACTATTCTTACAAAAAGCTCCAAGTGTTCAGCGACAGGTGTACTAACTGGCGTTTTAAGAGCCGCCAAAAAAGCTCGGGCCAAAGCAGTATTTTTTTAAAAAAAAACCCCACTAACTCTGCCCATGCCGTCCCAAGCCGGAAAAAAAAGGGGAGGGGTGTGGTATAAACTTTTTTTGTGCAGAAGGAAAGTATAATGAAACTCTTTTTTTGTGGGAGGCAACCTGCGGTGAAGTTAGCCTTGCTGACTGCTACTATAAATGCTGTTCATGCTGTGAACGCCTTTTTTTTCGTGGCAAGAGGACTGCAGTAAAATTAGCCTTGCTGACTGCTACTATAAATAACCGTTCATGCGGTGAACGCCTATTTATAGTAGCAAGAGGGCTACGGTAAAATCCCCCTTGCTATAAATAGCCGTTCATGCTGTGAACGCCTTATTTTAGCACAAGAGGGCTGCGGTAAAATCCGCCTTGCTATAAATAACCTTTTAGCGGTGAACGCCTATTTATAGTAGCAAGAGGGCTACGGTACTGCCTGTACTTGCTATGTCGGACACTAAGGAGGTAACTCCTGCGCACCCCCACCCCACGCACGCACGTCCCCCCACCCCACCCACGCACGCACACTTAAGTCATCCTCAAGTCATTCACAAGTCATCCTCAAGTCCATCACAAGTCATCCCTCAAGTCATTTACAAGTCATCCCAAGTCATTCACAAGTCATCCTTAATCATTCACAAGTTCTTACTTAAGTCACCCCAAAGTCATTCACAAGTCATCCTCAAGTTATTCACAAGTCACCCTCAAGTCATTTACAAATTCTTACTTAAGTCATCTTAAGTCACCCCAAGTCATCCTCAAGTTCTTACCCAATTAACCTAAGATCATAACTAAGTCATCCTCTAAGTGCAACCAAGGTCTTATTTAAGTTATCTTATAATTATCAAAAAAATACAATCTTTGTTTTTTATCTTAAATAGTTTGATGTCCCAATATAGTACACACACGCCTCAAAAAACGCGTCATCGTTGAGGATGTCTTGCTTAAAAGCCCTTAGCGCGGATCGGTCACATAGATTTTTAATGAAGGTCTTACATCCTAAGCAACCGCATTGATTCTGGTCTATGGGGAAAAGTCTTTTATAGATCCATGTCTTTATTTTTGACTTTATCATTTTATAATTTCGCCATGATCTTTTTTATTAAAAAATTTAAAATTTATTGCATTAAATGGATCAAAATGATCTTTTGTTGTTGACGGTTTTGGCGTGCAGTTGTCTTTTTCTGTATTTAACGGTTCAGATTTTTTTGATTGCTTTTGTTTTGGCTGCCATTTCTTTATATATTTTATAACAGTAATAACTCCCCCAACACAGCAATGGCGCCAAAATGGCAACAGTTTAAGTTTAATATTCCATGAAACTTTGGGGCCCTTGAATCACATGGAGTTTTTATAGCCGGGATTTAATTTAACTTTTTCTGCGTGGCGGTGTTATGTTTTCATGATGATTATATTCTGTAACATTAATTTTTTTTGTCTGTTCCACCTGCAATTTTTTTCCGCTTTAACACGCCCAGGGTGAGGACACTTTTCACTGGCCCCCACCTGATTCAGTGTTTTCTGATTCTGCTGATTTTCTGGCTTGGTTACTTTCTCCACCTGATTCAAGTTTCCTGATTCTGGTTCTGATGATTTTCCAGCTCGTTCATTTTGAAGGAAACAAAATCTATATGATTAAAAGTTATTAATCCCATGATTAATGGCGAAAAATGTTCCCAAAACTGTAGTATAGATCACTCCTAGAGACTCTAATGACTTTGTTTAAAACTGGATCTTGCGTTAATCATACGTAAGATTCTTGTTCAGAATCAAAAGGGAGCAAATCTACTGACTAGTTTAGTGTACAAACTAAGAACCGTTTGCCCACAAATTTTCACCATTCTAGACCCCAGCTGCGCTTCATACCTGTTATGATACTTTAAAAGTCTTGTGGCGACATCTGTTTAATCTGTTTCAATGCTGAATTCAGTTCCGAGGAACTGTTTTGTTTTTCCACACGCTGCCAAAAAATACAACCTCTCCTTTTGGGGCATAACAGTTGGCCATCAACTTGGTCATTCATAAGTTCAGGGAAAGGGTTTTGCCACCTTGTAGCTGTAGTAGACTCACTGTTCATGTTTTTTAATAATTATAATTATTTTATTTTAAAAAATGAGCACCGAAAAAAATGTTGCTAACCTGTATACCATTCTGCTGTTATTGGAGGTCTAAGTGTAGATACTCAATGCTTGGTAAAAGCCTGTTAAAAATAAAGCCACAGATCTTGGGAAACTAGACTTTGAGGATTCAGCAAAGCTGATTGCTATCATTGCAGCTTCGGTTGCTACGAAAGATTTTTTTAGTCAAGCAAGGAATAATTCCGGACAATATAAATATGTAAGAAAAAATACATTTATAAAAAAAAGGCTTCACTCGTAATGATGATAGGGGGGGCGCTGTGGTGAATGCGCTCGCTTTTTTGTGGAAGTAATTACGCATTAGTAAACTGCGAGATGAAGGTGAGAAAAAAAGCATAACAAAGCTGTGGAGCAACTAGCCGCAGCACAAGATCGCTATGAAAAACAGAGAATTGACAGTTTGATTTTTTAATGATACTCTGAAAAAAAAGGGCCATCAGCTTACACATTTAAAGATGTTGATCAAACAATAAAACAATATTACTTGTAACAGGCAAACCGATTGAGACATTGCCCCACCAAAATTCAGTGACTTTTATCATCCTCAAAAAAAAAAATGCAAGAAATCGGTTATTGTCTTTGGTATGACCGTTGTGTATTTTGTTGCACATAAAATTGGCTGATAAAAAATGAACAAAATCTATTATCACCCCAAAAGGGTATTGGAAGGGAATAACAGCAAATTAAAAAGGGTAAGCCAAGCGGCGGGGGGCAGTGAACAAACAGCAAAGGAATGGGTTTTCTAAACAAGCGATTTGGCAAATTTATTTACCTCGCCTAGACGAATACAAGACCACACTTTTTCAATACAATACCGAACGACAAACCCCTCAAATGGATCTTCTATATTTACCCTCTGATAGGATTAGACGAAAAAGATTTAAGGACGCACTCACAGTCATTGACATAGCTTCAAGATACAAAGATGCGGAACCATTAACACAAAAGAGTGCTTCTGCTGTTGCTGTTGCCATACAACTGATATACCAACGAGGCCCCTTAACTTTCCCTCGCATGATTCAAGTCGATGATGGAAAAGAATTTAAAGGCCAAGTAAATCAATTATTGTTAAAACACAGAGTTACTATTAGAAGAGGCATTCCGGGAGTTCACAGATCACAGGCTTTAGTTGAAAACTTTAACAAACAGTTAGCCGAAAGACTTTTCTCCTACCAGTATCACAGAGAGCTGATTGACAATTCTCGCAACCAGAAATGGGTTAGAAGACTGCCCTCAGTTTTGCGCGCAATGAATAATGAAGAATTTAAAGGGCTAAAACCAGTACAAGCAATCAAAAGAAAAACAATAAATGTTGCTGAAGACTCCAATACACCTAGCAAACTATTACCGTTTGGTTTAAAGTAAGGTACCTTTATTTACCGGGGGAAGCAGAAGGGACACTCGCATCAGGGAAAACCGATCCAGTTTGGAGTGTTGACCCGTACGAAATAAAAAGAATTGTAAAGATGAATCCGCCCGTGTATTATTTACGAGAAACTGACACAACAAAACAACCAGCTCCTCAAAGATCTTTTGTGAAAGAAGAACTGCAGATAATCCCGCAAGACACAGTTCCGCTTTAATTAATTGACGTTCTCCAGTGCCCAATTGCATATGAAAACTCTGGATTAACAAACACCCGTTTTGTGTTTGTTCTATCTAATGACTTCTTTGTTACAACAGTTGTGTTGATCTCATGTAGATTAGATCGCAGTTTTACGTTGTCATGATGAAAAGTCTTATTGCCAAACAATGCTTCTTTGTAGTTGTCATGTGATATGTTTGACTGCACAACGCTCGCTGCGAGATATTCCCTTTGCTTTCTTAATGATTTTCTCCTGGCTCGAAATACTGTACATTTTTTACCTTAAACCAACAAACTCCTTGATACCTTACCAGAAATTCATTCTTCATCATTCCTAAAACTTCTTGGATAACAGTTTTGAAAGCAAAGGCGATCTTTATGAATAATCAATGTGCCCCCCCTCGTCCCATCCCGCATGACTTTAGCTACTTCTAAATTTTTTTTTTTTTTTTTTTTTTTTTCCATTCTTTATAAAATATCTACAGTGGAATATCTATAACAAAACTATCTGTATCTGAGAAAACAGTACTCTGTGACTCAGGATACGAGGCTTAAAGTATCATAAAGAAACTCAACATCAAACAGCTTTGATAAGTTCTAAAACAGTAAACCCAATAAATACAGGTTTAGTCTCATTTGACTTTGCTTTTTTTTCATCATTATGCCAAAAAGCTGATCATGAAATCTTCTGACTCCGATAATTGTATTGAAGTCAGCTTAATTGCTCATTCTCTCTGTGACCAATCTGACATCTTTGCGCTTGTCGATTCCTCCATAGTCTTTCAAAACAGCTGTTGATCATCAACTTGATAAAGTCCTTTTTCTGACGCATCTGTGGATTTAGTTCTGAGATCATGTTCTTCATGATGTATGGTTTCAATGAACTGTTCTTGATCAAAAGCAATTATAACGATGAACTGCTGTCCAACTTCAACCATGTCTAAATAAAATTGTAGAAGTCTGTAATGACAGACCAAGAATTATTTTGCCTCGAAGATTAGCACAAGTTTTAGGTGGTTTCTCTTGATCCATCTTTAGACTTTCCTCTGCTAATGATGTCCATTATGCAGGTCATGGAGTTCATCAGGATATTCTAAGTCAACTTCTAGATGAAACGACGCTGTTGAACAGGCTTTAAACTGCTCAACCACTTAATGTCCTTTTGAATATTATTCAGGATCACCGCCTGTGTACTTTTAAAGTTGCGTAACGAAGTGATTGCGCCATTGCCCATCCATACAGAATGTTTGGCATTAAATACATAAGATAGTAGACCTTTTACCAGGATCATAGTCGTCAAGTATTTGTTTTTCTTTACAGTAATGATGCGACGCATACTAAATTCCCCCCACGCATCCTTTTTCAATCATCTGAATCATTGTTAAATCCGACAATAAATCAATCTGTACTCCAGTAAACTTTAAGAAAGCATCCCAACTCATCCCGGCGCAGAAATGTAATGCGCAAGGATCCAATCTAAATTTTCAATGCAGGACTTTCTAATAATTTTCAAAGACGTCCGCCAACAAACATAACATCGGCCCTCAAGTAGAGTCATGAAATCTCACCATCGTTTTACACTCTAACTTCTGCCACGGCATCTTGAGCATGCTGGTAATCTGAATCACTGATGTCCTTTCCTCTAAGACTAAAAAGAACGCGCTTTAGGTGGAAGTGTTATCTCGTCAAACCTTTCCCCAACGTTCATTGTACTCATAAGGGAAAACGCCCTTTCTAACAAGAGTTGAGTCAAATATTCTAGGACCGTAATTGGGCAGACTTTAAGGACATAGCCAGTGACACTAATGAACCCATCATGGTTGCATAGAGTCAAAAAAAGACAATGTTATTTATTAAAGCACGTGACTTGTCTGATGACTGTGCAATGCTGACACCCTGAAGGCTCGTCTACTGCTTTCATTATAAGATGATATCGTAACCTCGCAAGTTATGAAAGAATACAGGCAGCTTCCATGTCTTAGATCAAACTTTAGATGAAGATTGCATTTACTGTGCGTGCCCTCTAATTTTCCAAAATGTGATTGTCTCTTACTGTTGGATTCGCGCCCCTGAGAAGCCAAAAACCACAAATCCAACAGGAGTGGCAGTCAAATTTGTTGGTCCCAGCGTCATTATGATTTCAGAAAAATTTTGATTTTAAACAGTCTTTTACGCACTTGCTGTGTGCGAAAAATCTTCTCCGCTTTTGGGCCTCTTTTAAAATTTGGTGCTGAAGGGCGCCATCCGCCCTGACAACAATGAACAAATAAAAAAAAGAGTTCCATTAAGACGTTTTTCGAAGTTTTTGGGCGCTGCCCTTCATAAAAACAAGAGTGTTCAAAGCTGCGTAAACAACTATGGAAAAAGTTGCAGCCGTTTCCCATTTTTTAAACAACTTTAATCCGGGGGGGGGGCGAAAAAGTTCTGTATTACAGTCTACAAACTTTACAATTTTTCTTAGTCGCTCCGCTTGAACAGAGGCATTTTTTAAAAATTTTTCACAGAATCTTTTTTGCATGATCTTTTAAAGTATGCGCTTTTAGTCCCTCATTGTTGTATCAATTGTAATGCGGTACCCCTTTTTCGAAGACATTAGGATAAGTCAAATGTTTTTTTTCTGCGCCTATTGTTGGGGTGTTCTTGGACCTTTATTGGGACCAAATTTGTTTCCCATCCCCTGTGTAACATAACATTATTGGTTTGTTTTTGTTCTTCAAAGATCAATTTGGGCTACCAACAGGAAAGGATATTCCTTAAAGTAAGATCTTTGGTGTATTTCCGATGTTAGTCACTCTCTCTGCGTGTTTGCGGACATGACAGCCTTGCAAGAAACACCACATAAACATTTGTCGTCGAATCTTTGTTTAAAACTGCTCCTTTGAAAACCCAAACCCCGAGGGAGCGGAATTAACTGCCACAATCGGCGCAATACCTGTTTTAATCTAATCTCTAAGACTTCGCCCTCTGACCAACCGCCCCTTTATTTTAGCTTCTTTAGCGGCACGTCAAACGTGCAAGCAGTTCGTCGCCCAACCGGGGGTTAAGTCTTTGAAAAGAATATTTGCTGTTTAGTTGAGACCCAGACTTCTAGATTTTTTTTCATTTATTGTTACATAGTCGATTAAAACAGTAAAATTACTTTAACTGGGGGGTCATTTTAGTTTGCCTGGAATTGAAAATGCTGAACAACATTGCCTGTACGTTTGTTGGGTCAATGACTTCTAAAACAATATCATTTAGTGCCGATAAAAGCTCTCTCTCTCGCATTTCCTTTAAAAAAAATTTTTTTTTAAAAATTGGTTTCCCTTTTTCCCAAATTTAAAAAAAAAAGAAAGAAAAAAACTGCGATAACCCCCGCAAGACACATTTTTCCCGTTTTAATTAATTGAGGGTTTCCCGTGCCCTTTGCATAGAAAACTCGGGATTAAAAAACACCCTTTTTTTGTTTTGTTCATCTAATGACTTCTTTGTTACAAAATTTGTGTTGATCTCAGTAGATTAATCGCATTTTACTTTTGTCATGAAAAAGTCTTATTCCCAAACCCCTGCTTTTTTTGTAGTTGTCAGTGAATTTTTGACTGCAAAAACGCTCGCTGCGAATACCCTTTGCTTTTTTAAATGTTTTTCTCCTGGCCGAAATACTTACATTTTTACCTTAAACCAACAAACTCCTTGATCCCTTTCCAATAATTCACCCTTCATCTTCCTAAAACCTCTTTTAACAGTTGAATGCAAAGGCGAATCTTTGGGATAATCAATTGTCGTACCATCCCCATACCTTTAGCTACTTCAAATTTCCATGTCTTTATAGATGTCTTCAGTGGGATACAAAACAAAACATCTGATCTGTGTAAAGTACTCTGGACCGGATACGGGGGCAAAAAGTAGTCAAAAGAAATTCTAACATAAAAACTTTGAAATTCAAAACAAAACCCTAAAAACAGGTTGCCCATTTGACTTTCTTTTTTTTCATCTTAGCCAAAAGGTATCATGGAATCTTCAAAGTCCTAAATTGGGTTAGAATCGTTTAAAATTGCTTCTTCTCTCTGGACCAATCTCATCTTGCGCTTGTGGGGTTTCTCCATAGTTTTCCCAAAAACAGCTTTTTCATAAACTTGAAAAGTCTTTTTTTCTGAAGATCGGGATTTGTTCTAACAGTGTTCTTCATGATGTAGGTTTTTTCATGAACTTTCTTGATCAAAAGAATTTTAACGATGAACTGCTGTCAACTTAAAACCAGTCTTAAATAAAATTGCAGAGCTGTAATACAGACATAATTTTTTTTGCCCGAAGTTTGGGCAAAATTTTTAAGGCGGCCTCGGGATCCATCTTTAGATTTTCTGCTGCTAATGGATAGTCTATGGGGTCAGGATTTTCATGAGGAATTCTAAGTCAACTTTCTAGAATGAAAACCACGCTGTTGACAGGCGTTAAACCGCCCAACACTTTTAAATTTCCCCTTTTGAATTTTTATCGGATCGCCGCCTGTACTTTTAAAAGTTGCTAATGGAAGCGTTTGCGCCATTCCCTCCATAAATTGTTTTGCATCTAAATACATGGAAGTTAGCCCTTTTTAAAACTCGGTCATAGGTCCAAGATTGTTGTTTCTTTACGTAAGATGCACGCCTACTAACCCCTCCCCAATCCTTTTTTCAATCACTGAAGCATTGGTAAATCTACAATAAACAATTTGTACTCCAGTAAATTTTAAGAAACATCCCACTCACCCCGGCGCAGAAATTAAGCGGGGGATCCAGGCTTAATGTTCAGCGGGTCTTCTGTAATTTTCAAAGACGTCCGCCAAAAAACAAATCGCCCTAAAATAATCAGATATCCCCATCTTTTTAACAATCTAACTTCTGCCACGCATTTTGAGCTTCGGGTAATCATAATCCTAAGTCCTTCCTCTGAACTAGAAAAGAACGCCCCTTTTAGGAGGAAGTGTGTTTTCATCAAACCTTTCCCAACTGTTAAAGTACTCAAAAGGGGGTAAACGCCCTTTCTAACGAGATTTGGGTCAAAATTTTTTCCTTTTTGGGGCAGGACTTTTAAGGGACTAGCCAGTGACCTAATGATCCCATCTTTGGTTGCATAAGTCATAAAAAACATGTTATTTAGATTAAAGACATGTACTTTTCTATGACTGTCTGCATGCACCCTGAAGGCGTTTTTTACGCTTGAAATAAAATAGAGTCAAACCCCTCGCAAGTTATAAAAAAAGGGGGCATTTCCAGTCTTTAGGATCAAACTTTAGTTGAAGATTAAATTACTATGCGCAGCTCCTCTAAACTTCCGCAAAATATCAGGCTCTTTTACTTTTGGGATTCGCTGCCTGATAAAGGGGCCCTAAACCACAAACCCAACAGGAGGGGCTGAAGCATACTTTTTGTTGGTCTCAACCCCACATGTTTTCAATAAATTCAGATTATTAGAACAACTTTACGCATTTTGCTGCATCCTGTAAAAATCTTCTAGCCGCATTGGGCCCTGTATATTCGGGTGCTGAAGGGCGCCATCGACCTGACAACAATGAAGCAAATAACAAATCTGATTACCATTAAACTGTTTTTCGAATTTTTGGGGTGCTGGCCCTTCATAAGGAAAATAAGCGACCAAAGTCTGCGTAAACTACTAGGACTTTTTGCACCCGTTCCATTTTCAAAAAAACTAACTTAGATCCAGGGGGGGGGCGTAATTAGTTCTGATTACAGTCTACAAAAACTTTTACAATGTTTCTTATTTCGCTCGCCTTAACAGAGGGCTTCTTTTTAAACATTTTCTACAAATTCTTGTTTGCCAGATCTTTTGAAGTATGCTGCATTAGAACCATTGTTCTATAAATGTGTAATGCGGAGCCCTTGGGGCGAAGCTTTGGGAGTAATCAACATGATTTTTGTCTGGTTCCCTATTGTTGGGCTGTTCTTGGACACTTTAAAATTGCACCAAATTTTTTCCTCACCCCATTTATACTTTAAAACATTTTGGTTTGTTTTGTTCTTCAAACTGATAAATTTTGGTCTACACAACGGGAAAGGATATTCCTTAAAGTTAAGATTTTTGGGGTGTATTCCCAATATTTTTAGCACCCCTCTGCGTGTTCCACATACACCCTTGCAAGAACCACCACAGAAACATTTGTCGCCCTGAATTCTTTATGTTTAAAACGCTCTTTTTTAACCAACCCGAGGTAGCGGAATGTAAGCCTTCCCACAATCGGTGCATATTTAGCCTTTTTTTAAATCTAATCTCTAAACTTCGCCCTCGACCAACCAAGCCTCTCATTTTACTTCTTCGGAGCGCAAACGGGGCAACAGTTCGTCTCCCAACCGGGTTTAAGTCATTTAAAAAGAAAGTCTGCTGTTTAGTTGAACCCAGATTTCCTAGTTTTTCTTCATTTATTGTTAATAGTCGTTTAAAACAGCTAACATTTTTTAACTGGGGGGTCATTTTATTTTTACGGGAACTTGAGAAATACATGAACAACCCCTTCCTGTAACGTTTTTGGTCAATGATTTTCAAATCAATATCTTTCAGTCTCTTGATAAAGCTCTCTTCGACTTTCCTTCAAACAATTCGTCTTGTCCTTCAATATCTGCCATCTGCTTTCTTTTCAAACCCAACAAATTATTTAAATTAAAAAAAAATACAACCTTAACAAATAAATAAAAGGGTTTTTTTGCCTTGGACCAAACTAAAATAAACCCTTTTGGTGGAAAACTGTGACTTTTAGAACAAGTTAATGTCCGTTACTTTTTTTAAGCTTCCTTTTTTACTCTCGGGTCGGCTGTTAGAAAAACTTGCCCCGCCTTTCTTTGAAGATCAAATTTTTTGTTTTTTTAGTCATAAAAATCGGCCTGTAAACGATTAAATTCTCATCCGGATTTTGAGTCAGCTACGCTTTATTTATTATCAGTTTAAAGGGAACAATTTAGCTGTTTTTTAGTTAACCCATAGCTTTGTTTTGGGGATTTTATTTTTTTAATTTTTTTTGCTAGCACCCCTACGCTAAGAAAAAAGGGCCAAGACCAAAGACAAACCACCTAGGGGTAAAGCCGCGGGTCGCCTATCCCTTGCTAAAGACCAACACGTTCCTGCGAAGAGCCTTATAGTCGATGCTCCATTTAACTAAGAAAACACATTAAAGGCAGCAAAAACCCTTCTTTTGGTTTTTGCTTTTTTTAAAAGGTTTTGCTCTAGTACTTGCTGCATTTCTAATTTTGTTAATCTAAAGGTTTTTATTTTAGGGTTTCTACTACTCTTCTTTGGGGGGGCTGTGGGCCCCACATTTGGTAAACCTGAACAGACATTTTTTTAAAAAATAAAAAAAAATTTTTATAAAAACATCTTTTAATCTGTTTTTTCTCTAATATTCACTGCGCATCAAAATAAAAACAAATGTACATAAGGGGTTTTCGGCTTCTTTCTTCTTTATAAATTTAAATTGTTTATTACGCTCCACAGTTCCCCCCCCGTTTCCCAGCAACTGATTATCCTCTGTTGCCTTTAGGTCAACCCATAAACCGTATTTGTTGTTAAAATAATATCAAGCCAACTTTGGAAATTAAATCTTTCAAAAGGGCAATTTTTTTGACTTCTACACCCCCGCCCCCAAACATTTTCTTATTTCATCAAAATCTGAAAAGGGTTTTTAACCCGCTACGAATTTTGGGTTAGGACTACCCCAACAAAATTTTGTACTTTCGTTTTTTTGGGGATTAAAAAACTTTTCATTTCCTCTTTGAACGGTTTTCATCTTCGCACACAAAAAAAATCCCTTTTAAGTAATAGCGAAACACAAAAACAAAAATTTCCATATAGTGTCTGCCCTTTTTGGGGGATATGTTGAATAAATGCCCACTTTTCGTAATATTTTAACAATTGTGACTCATATTGGGCCAATCCTTTGCTAATTAAATTTCAAAAACGTCAAACTCAACAGATGTCAAAATGCTGTACTTTGCTGGGTGTCGAATTTAAAAATAACCCTTTTGTATTCTTAAAATTAGTTCATAGACAATCTTTTTTTTAATGCTCCTTAAAAATAAGGCGCATGCCTTTTTAACAACTAAAAATCAAGGGTAGGAAAAGCGTTTTTCCATACGCAAAATTTACAGCTGCAATTTTTAACCGCCTTTATACTGGGGCGCCTATTCATTTTTTATGCTTCCATTTTCGATTCCTTGAAACCAAGATCAGCCCTTTCATTCCTTAGCCTAGTTTCAGAATAGGTTAAAAAATTCGCATTATGAAAGAAAAAATTTCTTGCCCCTCAAGTTTTATAGAAAATTTTCAAAACGATTGCCCCCCCCCAATTTTCAACTGTCCTTTTGGGTCTTTTGAAGCGAGTTCTTTTTTGAAAGAAAGACGCCAGAGCCGGGCACAATCAATTCATCTGCTCCTAGGTCTGGAAATTTGACAGAAGAATTTATCTGCATCAAAGTAGAGGGATTATTTGAACAATAATATCCTTTTATTTCCTTCACGCCATGGGGCTTTTTCTGTTTTCTAGCGGGTCAAGAATCGAGCCATAATTGGGGCATTTTTTTATAAAAAAAAATAAAAAATTTAATTTTTTAAAAAACCCGGCAGCTTGAGGATGAAATTATGATTTTTAGATTCTGGAACGACAGATAAAAATACTCCTTTGGTACAACATGCTGGGGGCCCTCTTTGCGGGGGAAATTTAACAGAAAAAAAGGCAACTTAAAAACCAAATTAGGCCAAAAAACCTCCGAATTTATAAAACCCAATGTTTTTTGAAGTAAAAGATGACCATTTTTTTGGGGACGCCCAAGGACAACTTGTTCGGCTTAAAACAAAAAAGACCCATAAAAATTTTTTGCCGGGGTTCAATTAGAAAAACTCATGTGAAAGATCAAAATCGCCTTGGTCTTTTAACCAAATTTAAAGGGCGGAGGCATTTCAAACTTAAAAACACACTGCAAGAACCCCGACAAAACCAAATGCAAAACGGAACTTAAAAATTAAATCAACACAGGTGAATAATAAATTAATAGAACAAAAAAAAACCATTTTTCCGAAAAAACAGCGTTAAAGACTATACACGACTCGCCGCACCCATGCAGAATTATAGCTCTTGACGTGCTTTAAAAAACCACAAAGCGAATTAACAAAAAATTTAGCAAAACGGGTAACTAATGGGGGCAAAAAAAAAAGAAAAAAAAAAAACCTTGAGGCTGGACCCAACTGGGGGCCCTATTTAAAGAAAGATACCCCAAAAGAAAAAGATCTTGAAAAAGAAAGATCAAAAAGACTGAATGCGACACTAACCGGCCAATTACAACTCAAGTGAATAGAATAAGAGAAACTTCAAAAAAAATTTTAAAAAGAAAAACGACACTAGCAGAACAATACAACACGTTTAAAGAAGGGAGTACATTACAAGCGTTATAAGGGCCTTTGATTTGAAATAAGAAACAGGTGTTGGCTATTTACAGGCGGGGGCGGGGGCCAAAGTTCAGACCCCCCCGCCACCCCTCCACTGATAAATCTGGTAAAAAAACATTTACATCTTGCGAATTTTTTAAAAAATTTAGCTGGAAAGCCTAAACGCTTTACCAGGAATATTGGGAGTTTTGCAGCTGGCTTTTTCACTGCAAGAAAAGATTGGCTTATGGCCGAAAATTAGGGGCATTATTCCCTTTAATATTGGGGGTTAATTTTTTAAGAAAATAAAGACCAAGAATCCTGGGGCCAAAACCCAAAGAACAACGCTGTCTTTTCAAAAACGGTAAAACGCAACAGAGTCCCAAAGTTTTGCTAGTCTTAAAAGGGCCTTTTGGGGCTTTGGCCCGGGGATTGATGATTTAATCGGGGTGTTTTTTTATGTTTGTAATTTTACGGCCAAATTTAGTCTTTTTTCCCCAAACCTTCTTAATTGCCTGCATAAGAATTTCTTATTATATTTTTATTATTGTACCAATCTGGATCTGATCAGAAGACATGTATAAACCAGTCCAACACAAATCTACTTTTGATCTTGCTTTTGTAAAAAATTTTGTATTTTTTTAACTTAAGGGTAAACAACTTAGAATTAATGGCGCCCTAAATTTGCTAAGATTTTTTTTTGTGCATCAAAGCCGTAGAAGGATCTTTTATCTCATTTTCCCTTTGGTTTGTAACCCTACAAACACCAAACGTAAGTACAAAAGAGCTTTTTCGTCACCCCCCCTCTATTGGGCCCCTTAGAATGTCTAAGATAAATTTTTCCATGCTTTTTAAAAGCTCTTGCTCATGGACCCGGTAACAGTTTTGCCTAAGAGAAAAAAGTTAAGGGGGAAATCCATAAAACTTAAATTTTCTGCACGCCCCAAAAATAAGGGGTGCCTAACCATGTTTAAATCAACTTTTGTCTAAAGTCTGTCTTGGTTTTAAATATTTGAATTCGTTACAGATTCTTTCAAAAGCTTAAAGTCTATTGGGGTTGAAAAAGGGTTTAAACGGTTGTCATTTGGAAAGGGTTTGCAGTTCATAAAAATACATCTGAAGGTGTAATAAAATGAAACTATACACTGAACTAAAAAAAGGGTCGGGAGATTTAAATACGGCAACGACACCCACCCCAGTTGAGCTAAAAAACACAGCAAAGTTTAACTGGTTCTGAAAAACGCTGGGATGACTAAACACACTTTTTGGGAGGGTCGTTTTTAAAGGGGGGTTAAGAAACTGTTTAATGGATACTACCTTTTTTATAAAGGGTGCATGGGGTCACAGAAATTCGAGGTTCAGTTTTTATATTTTTTAAATTTATAGGCCCAACAGAAAATTTGCACAAAAATTTAACACTCATTTTTAATTTGTTTTAAAAATTTTTTGAACAATAACAACTCAAGACCCCCTTTCGTTTTTAAAACAGCATTAAAAACAATGCGGAACAGAAGGGCCCGCGCCCATGAAATATTCTACAAAGCGTAGGGTTTAATATCAAAAGCCAAGGAAATAAAAAGATTAAAAAAGTTAAAAATAGGGGCCAATTATTTAGCCATTTAACCATACCATGGTTATTACGGGTTTTGCCGCTAAAAGAAGCAATGAAACTTTTGACATTGCCTAAAACTTAAAAAAAGCGAACGACAACAATTTTGCATCAAACCAAAAAGAAAAAGAGGTTTAAATTTTTATGGAGCTACAAAATTTTAGGTTTCAACTGAAATCGGACATTCATATTTTTTAGAGTTGCGCCGACAAAACACTTATGGGGGAAGAAAATCCGCCGATCTTGCATTACATTCTTACTTATTTCATTTGGTGACTGACACTAGAAACTATATGGGGAAAGGGCCCTAAACTTTTTTAAGACCTTTCCGCAGGGAAAAGCGCATTTTAAATTTAAAATTATAAAATTCCTAATTTACATTTTAAAAATTAGTTTTGGGAGGGCCCGGATCTTTTAAATATAAAAATCAAAGACAAAGGGAAATTTGAAAATAACCTCCATTTTTTTTGGAAATAAATAATACTTACTAAAAAAAATGCGCGGGGGCCAAAAAATCAGAGTTACATTAGCGCCGTAAGGTGATAACCTTAGAATTAAAAGATTTTGGGCAACTTTGGGGACTTTGAACAAATGGTGAGATAGGCGCTTGTATGGTTTTGAACCTAAAGACGGTGATTATAAACCAAAGAGGTTGGCGACAGCAAAAGTTTTCCAAAACAGAACAACGCGCAATCAGAGGCAAATAAATGGGGGCCAGTATGAATATAAAATATCGAAAACCGACCTAAAATGGCACTTAGAACCATATTTAGAATGGAAAAAAATTTTGAATTCAAAAACCCCATTAAAAATTTTTAGCCGCCAAAAAATTTTCAAAAAAGCTTCAACCTGGCCCTTTACAGTAATCTTACCGGACGACAAACAAAAAAATTGAAAAAACGCCGATGGGAAAAAACATACATCCCCACGAAAAAAAAACATTGAAAAAAAGTTTCTAAAAAATTTACAGTTTTCCAACAAAAATTAGAACACGTTCAAAAGATTTTGAAATTTCTGTCTTTAAAGATTGAGAGGGAGGGGGTTGTGGGCTTTAAATGACCTTAAAAAAGGGAATTAATATTAGCGGCAAAACTTAACGTTAAACGCTAACGTTTGTCGCGTTCTTCAAAAGGGTGGGATTTTAAATCAAACAACAAGCAACAAAATAAAATGTGATTTTAAAATAAAAAAATCTTACGAACTAAATTGGGATTAATCTTACACTTTTACCCCCCTCGGGGGTTTTATATACGACAATTTTTGACAGAGAGTAGAAAAAATAAAACTGGATTAAAAATTTCGCTATAAAACAGGAGCATTTTTAAATTTTAGAAAAAAACCCTCATTGCCTTTGATTGGGGGCAGACGTTTTTGGAAAAAAAAATTTTTACCTCGACCTTTTACAAAACTTTACGTTTTAATTTTAATCATTTTGGGTTTTCTTCCAACACTTAAAATGGAACAAAGCAATCTGATAAAGGTTTAATGGAAAAGATATGACATATATTTATTGACCCCACAAAAACAGATTGAGTGTTTTAGAACTTTTATAGACGTTTGAGGGAACGCAACACTATTTTTATAGAACCTCGCAAAAGACATAGAAAAAAAAACATTTTGGTCAAAACTAGCTTTAGTGGAAAGGGCATGCAGGATAATTTGGATTTTTAGTCAGAAAAAAAACTCATTTTAAAAGTTTTTAAGAACTTTTAAAAGACTGATTTTTTTTTTCCAAAAAGACAGAGACTCTTTGAAAAAAGTTTGGGGAAAAATGTTTATTGAAAAGACCAGGGAAAAAAACAGATTAACCAAAAATTAAAAAACGAAAAGTTTAGTAAATTAGTATTGAAAACGGATAACCCTACACAGAAATTTTTTTTGAGATAATCGTATTTTTTTGTTTTTGAAGCTTACTTGTCGAGAACAGAAAACCTTTATTTTTGGGCCACTTCGCCCGAAAACTGGGTTTAGGGCGAAAGTGGCCCAAAAGAAGGTTTTTTCCTGTTCTCTCCCCCCAAAAGTTCGCTTTTTGAACGCCTCCCTCTTAATGAACCATCGCCCAGTTTTCCCCCCCGAGTCGGTGGGCTTTCCCAATTTTTACGCACCTGATTAGGGGAGGATCCCGGGTTTTTGTAATCCTTCACTTTGTCGGGGGCACACCGCCACGCACTCCATCTTGTGGCTTAAAAGCGGTTTGAGTGGGTCTGCTTCTGTTGGGGACGAGTGGTTGCCAACCTTCACATGCTTAAAAAGGTAGGTCCTGGGTTCCCGAATTGTCCCTCCTCGAACTTTTAACCACGTTCCCTACAGCAAGGATATGCACGTCCCCGATCGCCCAAACCGGCCCTCAAAATATGGCGTCACATACGGGCATGCAGTGGGGCCCCCTGACTTGAAAAACCTCCCCCAATACCTACCCCTCACACATGGGGCCCTTCAGCACACAGGGGGCAGCCTCGGTCAAAAAAAATCGCTGATGCACCAGAATCCCAAAAAGGGTCAAAAAATCACCCTGAACCCGGGAAACGAATGTGGGAACCGTTCCCGACAGGGGGATGCTCCATGTCCAATCTCCTGATCCAGCCCCACAAATGGAACGGATGCTCTCGCTTGGGGGCCCATTTCCAATGCCATCGATCCACATTGAAAACACCACTTATAACTTTGGGAGGGCCTTTTTCCTTGGCCGCTTTAATTTTTAATGACGAACAGTAAATTGTTTTTTTTGGGGGGGTCCTCAGAGGGTTGGGACTCTTTTGGGTCTAGGTCGGGAAAGAAAAAAACCCCCTGGCGTCTGCAAATGCTTTGGCAATGGGTTTTTGCCTCTTTGGGAAAGATGCAGGACGGGATTCCCCATTTTTATTCTTAGATCCGAAACGCTACGTTGCTCACTGCTCCATAGGATGCTCCTGTATGGGGTTTTCCCAACAACCACCCAAAAGCAACGCTTTTTAATCGCTCCCCCAAAAGGGGAAGTTTTTGTCTCGGGCCCCTTTTTTATAGTCCTAAACCGACACAGAGGGCTCTGGGCTATGTGGGAGCCTTGGAAGGGGACCTTGAGCCCCATAGAACTGGAAGAAGGGAAAGTTGATAAAACCCCCCTTGCCCTACCTTGGAGATCGATTCAAGTACACTGCCCTTTTTTAAAACACGGGGCATTTTTCAAAAGGGGCTACCCCAACCTCGAAGTGTTCCGGAAAAACGTCAGGCTTCCCCTGGTTTTGGAACAAAGGAAGCGGGTCCGGGGCGGCTGAAAACCCCAAAGCCCCTTTACTCATGGGGTTTCCCCCCCTCCCAAGGCATGCCTTCTACTTCATGCCCATGCCCCGAGGGCAGTGCTCTTCCCCGGGCCCCTCCAGGATCGTCCCGTCCAGCCCCACTTCTTTTAGCCTCTTCTCTCTCCTCGTCTGGTTTTTTTCTCTCTCTTTCTTTCCTCCTGCCCAATCCAGCAGCCTCTCACGCCCCTCGTTTTCCCTTTTTCCTCTCTCTCTTTTCCCCCCTCCCTTCAATCTCTCTCCGGGGTCTTCTACTCCTCCTCACGCCTTTCAGTTTCCCCTCTCTCACTCTCCTACGGCCTCTTTACGCCTTTCATTTTCCCCCTCCCCAGCTCTCCTACTGCCTCTTCACGCCTTTCAGTTTCCACTCTCTCAGCCTCCACGTCCCTTCACGCCTCTCCCTAGCTTTTTCCCGGGGTTCTCCTCTTCCCCTCGCTTTTTCAACCCCCCCCTCCCCCCCACCTAAGATGATCCCCCTCTCCACCCCCCCACTGGCCCCACGGGGCCCTAATTCGGAAGGATATCCACGATCGGGGGCGAAAGGGGTTCTTTGGGACGGGGAGGTCCAAAAAAATTGGGGGTAGACCCGGAGGGTGTGGGGAAACCGTGGCGTTCACGGACTGACTCTCGGGGTAGTTAAACCTAACGGGGGGGGAGGGACAAAAGACCTCCGCAGCGGGCTACCATCCCCGGGGGCGCGACAACGTGGTTAAAACATGGGCGTCCACCCCGGGAGGGGAAGAAAAGAGCTCTCCCCAGAACTTTCCTGACCGGCGTGGCAGCAAAATAATCGAGCACACCCAAACAGTATCCATGTTTCGCAACCCGATTTATTTCCCGGGAAAAAAATTTCCCGGGAAAAGTGTACAACCTTTCACTAAAACGTCGACGAGCAGTCCCCCACCAAAAACTTGTTCACGCGCGAGGGCCATAGCCGCCACCTAATGGGCCCCAACACAATTCAATCAAAGCGCGGAAAAACTAAATCACAAACCCCCCCAAAAAAGGAATTCTACAACAACCCAAATTTGGAGGGCCCGTTGGTTTTACCGCACTAAATAATCACCCACACGGGGCGGACACGGCTAATGAAAAATACAACACAAACCCGGGCCCAACTCATGGAACAAAACGTCAAAATAACCAAAAAAAAAAAACTGGAACCATAACATTTTAAAACCGGAAATGAACTAAGTCCTTTTACCAAAATAAACCTCTGTACACTGAATCCTTTCCCCCCACAATGACTGAAACCCCACACGTAACCCCTCAGAGAGAACAACTGCCGAGCAATTTTTTTAAACTTAATACGGTATATCTCGTCCCACACAAAACTATTTTTTACCTTTAAAAATCACATTTATGAACCACTCCTAACGCACCCTTTACAAAGATCACAAATTTTCACAAAAACAATTCCTAAAAATACAAACCCAACCAAACAAAAACGAAACCCCCAACTTCCGAAAAAAACTATTTAGTCCAACAAAAAAGGGGGAAAAACGACACCTGTCACCACGACGCGACCATTTACCGGGAGGGCGGGGGCCAAACAAAATGGGGAGTTTCCACGGTCACAACTCTCATCTGAGAGGAATATAATAACCTAGCAAACAACTTTTCCAAAGAACAAAAATGAATAAACAGCAAAAAGGTTCTAAAACCCCCCCAAATGTTACCCCCCCACTCGCTAAGGTAACCCCCCAAACCCCCCAAGCCTATTCCAAGCCAAATTTCCCAACACAAACACACGGGCCAAAAAAAAAACAGACAACAAAAAAGGGGAGCGCAAAAGGCAAGAAAAGGGCACAGCGATCCCGGACACCCCCATAATTTTCACGTGGGGGAAGTCCGTGGAATTGTTCAAGGGAAACGCTAACGATCCCAATCCTCGCGCTAACCACACAAAAACCAATCCCCCCCAAAACGGAAATACAGACAAAAAACAAAAAATTTAAATGTACAAAAAAAAAAAATGATGTTCCACCATTTCACATACATAAAAAAGGACGGGGATACCCTTAAACCCAAAAGGGGTTAAATAAATGGAAAAGGGCACACACAACACACACACACACACACACAACACCACACACACCACACACACACACACACAAAATAATCGAACTCCTACAAAAATTCACGTCCCGGCGGATTCGGGAGGGCCCAAAAGGGAAGGTACCGGAATGCAAACCAAAGGGGGCAAGAAGATTTTTTTTTAAAAAAAAAGGAAGTACCCAAAAACGACCCCAAAAAAAAAAATAGGAAAGATCAGATTCCAAGAGCAAATCAAAGCCCAAAACCTGTGGATGAGACGGGTTACGTTCAAAGGAAAATTTTTTAGTACTGGATCGTTAAAAAAGAAAAAGCCAAAACAAAGGGGGGCGTCTTGGGCAGCCCCCTTTGAAGGTATATACTGGGGGGGTTCAGTGCTAAGGGCTGTAACAAACAAACCCAAACATTAATTTCACCCTTTTTAAAAACCCAACAGACAAGGGAAAAGTTCACACAAAAAGAATGAAAAACAGGGATGGTTTAAACTTGGCGACATAGATAAACGGGAAACCCCGCACAAAAAAAAAAAAAAACGCACCTAACAGCGGGGACAACCCTGGGAAAACAATAAATGTGGAAACAAAAAAAAACATTCAATCAGGCAAAAATACTTAATAAATTTAAAAAAACGCCCTGACAAACTGATTTAATGCCTTCCTTTATCTCTTAAAAATTAAAAAATGGGTGCCAGACTTACGGACCGACCCCCCAAAGCCCCCGTGAACACCTTTGGGGGGTCCGGCGAAGGAGAGACTCCGCCCGTCGGATACAATCCCCGTCGCAACGGAAGCGCCTTTCCCTTCCAAGAGAACGTTTTCACAAAACAACGGGACACCAAGGTTCGAGGGTAAGTTGAGAGCACTCAACCGCACCAGGGGGCGGCCCTCCCAAAACTTTTTGGGGCGGTAACTGGCACCCTGACCCCGAACGTAGGGGTAAAGAGGGGGGCCCCCGGCGCAACACAAAAAAAGAGTTCAGGGAAAATCCCTCTCCAAAGATGGTCACGCGAAAATGGTCTCCCGTTTCCACCCCCCGGGCGAAAGGAGGAAAAGGGGTGAAGACTGGGGGAGGAAAAAGGGGGGGATGATGGGGCACGAAAATAAAGGGCAGCGGGGTCAAGCCGCGGGCCAGCAGCACTGCAGTACTATGGCGGGAAAACAGCAAAACCAAAGGCGGGGAGCCGCCACAGATCAAGGTCAGCGGGAGCAGCAGCGGGACCGGGAAGCACCACTGTGAGGGAAAAGGGAAAAACCAACAAAGGAAAATTAGGGGGGTAAAAAAAAAAGAGGAAGAAGAAGCCTGGAAAAAACACAAAAAATGGTTCCCATAAAAACAGGGCAAACAAAAAACCCAACAGACACCATTTCAGAAAACAAGGGCAGGCACGGGGAAAGCCTGCAGAGCGCTTGCTAATTTTTATTCTCAATAGTATTAAATACAAATTTTCCCCGGTTTTAACATTTTTTTCTACATACATATTTCCAAAAAACTTTTTACAATCGTTTATGCAAACACCCGGGGGTTTGGGTCTCTTGAGCTAATAAAAAAAACGAATCACTCCCTCGGGGTAACTCTCCTTTTCCGGAAACAAAAGCGGGAAACATTCCACGCCCCAAACTTATGGGCGCCCTAATATTTTCAAGAATACAACCAAAAATTCCGAACAAGCGCTTAACGTGACGACTACTAACACACAAAAACACGTGTGCAAGACAGACCCGGGAAAGGGTAAAAGGCACGCCAACCCCCCAGAACACAACCCACACATATTTTGGGGGGAAAATGAATAACACGCCCACGCTTAAATTTAAAAAAAAAAGGCCAGAAATAAATGAATAATTAAAAATTGTATAAACGACATGGAAAAAAATGATAAAAAAAATAATGCTCAAACACAACAAAATAAAAATGAAAGAAAAAAGTAACAGCGGGAGGAAAACCAATTCTTTAAAAGATTGGAAATAAATAAAAATAAAAGAAAAATAGATATGAAATAACAAAGCAACATACCACCAGCCAACTTGTGAAAGGACTCACTGAGGAGCGGAATACAAGCCCTCACGGCTCTATCGAACCCTGGCAGGGCCTAAAAATTTAGAAAAACAGGCTTCTGCCTCTAATGAAACGGGGGGTTCCCCGACTGTGAACTGATCACAGAATACAACAAAAGGGGAACTTACAAGACGACACACCGACGGATACTACGGGTTTTGGTTAAAACCCAAAGGGAAAAAACCCGATCCAAGAGCCGGAGATTGGCTCCAAAAAAAATGCAACGCAGTTTCCCTCAAAGGCGAAACGGGGGTGGCCCCTGAGGAAATGGATCCCTCACAAAAATACAGTTACAAGAAAAAAAAATGCAACATAAGGCTTGCACACCGTTATCCTACTCCCCCTATCCCCTTCCAAACTCCGACTGCCCTCGTCGGCTTCCAAAAAAAAAAACCCATTGGCATGAGAGGAATTTACCCAGCTCACGTTTTAACCCCCCCGTGCAACCCGATCCACATGGAAAAAACATACAATGCAATGGAAGGTGGGTTTCAGAGATTTAAAAAGTAAATAAAACAAGTTGTGTTTTTTTATAGAACAGACACTCTGCTTAAGGTTACCTGAGCAAAACAACCCGCACACAAATTCTTTCCCCCTAAAAAACGGGCCTTTAACAACTTTGGGAAAAAACAGCAGGGGTACACCCCCTGATTCACATTTTCCCCGACCTTTATCGACACAAAACCACTCGGGGATTTTAATTCCCTTGAGTGGGAGAAAGTAGCTTCCCCTGTTGGATAAATTTTTTTGAGCCCCACAAGACGACGTATACAACCTGGGGGCATTTTTTTACAACGAATTTTGATGATATACGGCGCGTGCTTTTCAAAAAGATTTGGGGGCAAAAACCGCAATGAACAGACAGATAACAAAACATGTCCTTTCCTTTTGCCTTTTCTTTCCCAAAACCAGTCAACGCTACATTCTAGCTCTGAGCTGGCTGAGCCAAACCCGAAACGTAGCCATTTTAAAATTTTGTCGTGATTTCTTGGCCCATACAAAAGAACCTAACTTTGATGTACTTTTATGTTACGTGTGGTGGGGTAATCCGTTGATCCACCAATGTTGACTCCTCTATTTTTCCTTCCCTACTTTACAATTTAACTTCAACTTTATCTTACCCTACACACACACAACCACACACACACAACACACACACACAAAACAAACCACACACACCACAACCACAAACACACACAACAAACACCACACACACACCACACACAACACAACACGCACACACACACACACCGCGCACGCCGCGCCACACACCACACACACACACAAAAACACACAACACACACACCAACACAACACACACCATACGCACCAAAACCCCGCCAGACACCACACACCCATACACAACACCCACGCACGCATACACGCACGCACCACCCACCCCACGCACCACCACGCACGCACCCGCACGCAACCACACACCACACACCACCGCTAGAAAATCTCAAAAAGAATGTAGAACTGTATGCAGACTTTGGGACCCCAATACACTGAAACTGTGTCCCCAAGCAAAGTGAATTTTATGTCCCCGGTCAACACACAGCCCACCTTTTGGACGTTTTCAAATTCCTGCATGACGGAAAACCATTGACCGTATTGACGATCGGGGGCCCCAAAAGACCGTCCTCTGACGACCAAAGACAGCATCAGGAGGCGGGTTCTCTAGGGTATTTTATGATAACCAAAAGACACATCATGAGGGTGGGTGTCTAGGGGATTTCATGGGGCAATCAGAAAGACAGCATCATGTAGGGTGGTGTTTCTAGGGATTTCAGTGGACAAAACAAAAGACAGGAACAGTGGCTGGGTGTCTCTAGGGTATTTCAGTGACAACCAGAAAAAACACAGTGTAGGGTGGGGGTTTCTAGGGGGATTTCAGTGACAATCAGAAAAACGGAACATGTAGGGTGGTGCTCTAGGGGTATTTCAGTGGGCAACCAGAAAGACACTCATGAGGCTGGTGCTCAGGGGTATTTTGTGGGGCAATCAAAAGACAGCATCAGGAGGCTGGGGGTCTCTAGGGGGTTATGGACAACCAGAAAGTGTGGGCCATCCCCTCCGAGTATCATTCCAGTTTCATCAGCCCGAGGCCGGATTCTCTTTAGAGGGCACGTAAAATCCGTAGTGAAGTTGGCAGTTCCAGGTTGACTTTTTCACCTGCAGCGGGAAAAGCAACGGGGGGCGAGGATGCACAAGGGATTGCTTGAGGTGCGTCTTTGCCGGGGGGGCTCTGCAGTCAAAAATATGGGCTGGTATAAACCCATTGAACCCCATGGAGGTTTTGGGCGTGTCACACCAAAACCATTACCAATGCCGTCTGCCAGGGGGGCAATTTTTTCCCTTGACGTCGATGCTCCGCACCCTTTGGAACACAGAAAAAGCTCCCCAAGGCAGTGCAGGGTTGCTTCCAGGTTTTTTCGGAATAAGGACAGAAAACCCGGCCCATCCCACCTTGGGGGATTTTTACCTATAGTTTCACCAGGAAAGCACACTGCACCAAACAAATTCACCTACCTACACCACAACTGCGACCAAAAGTTTGGAAGAGGCCGTAATAAGACTTTCATGTGCCCGCCCCACATTATAAAATCACGGCCCCATCACATAAAGGAAACCCGTTAATACGCACGAAAATTGTTCCCTTTGATTAAAAATTATGAACAATGCTTGCACCGCGGATACTTTGACAATAATCTTTGCAGTGTCTGAAATTTTGTTTTAAACCAACAAAATCCGATGTTTTTTGTCAATAAATCTCCATGTTTTGGGGAGCCTACATAATTTATTTTCTCCATTTTTTTTCTGACGATTTATTTTTTGTTTTTGGCATACTACAATGAACAAAAAAACGGGTTTTATTTTTTGCGAGTTGATTTCAACTTTTGTTTAGATAAGAATACGGCTTGTTGACAAAAATTTACTGCAGGCTTGATTTTGGGTACAAAAATGCACATTCCATCTGGTTCTCAAAATCTATTTTTAAATCCGATGATATCAAGTGTGACAAAATTGAAGATCGCGCAACCAAGAACAATCGAAACCCCTGAAGAAGAAAAAAGAAAAAAAAAGAAGAAGAAGAAGAAGAAAAAGAAAAAAGAAGAAGAAGAAGAAAGAAGAAAAGTGGAGGAGGAGGAGGAGGGGGGAGGAGGGAAATTCCAAATGCCAGGTATTTTTGGTAGGTTTGCAGATGTGCACGTATTTTGAGTGCATCATGCCTATGGGTTTCTGGGTGGGGTGTCAACGTCGAGTGTTCTTTAGTTTTTCTACCCAAAACAAAAAAATTGTTTGGGAACAAGCATTTGTTAGAAAGGGGCCTTCTCTCTCTCTCTCTCCTCTCCTCTTCTTCTCCCCCTCACTCTTCCCCTCCTCTCTCTTCCCACCTCCCTCTCTCTCTCTCTTTAAACCCCAGTCCTTGTCTTTTTCTTTTCTTTCTCCCTCCCCGCCCTCTCTCCATTTTTCTCAACCTTTTCCCCTCATTCCCTCTCCCCTTCTTCATCGAGCAAATAATCGAACGACGCCGAGACCATTTTGCCGGCCCCCAACCCCTGATGACGTAGACACGGCTGTTAGTGCCAGCAGACTGAAATGGGAATGACCACTTCCCTCCACACCCTGCCCTCCTTTACAGGGACAGCCAGCACTGAGCCAGTTGGTCTGTGTGTGTGTGTGCACACCCTGCCCTCCTTTACAGCTAGCACTGAGCCAGTTGGTCTGTGTCCCGTGGACTGGGGTCAAGTAGTCCATTGTATGGGGGTCAGCCTGATGTGTGCGTGGACTGAGATCAAGTAGTCCATTGTATGGGGGTCAGCCTGATGTGTGTGTGGACTGGGGTCAAGTAGTCCATTGTAGGGGGTCAGCCTGATGTGTGTGTGGACTGAGGGCAAGTAGTCCATTGTATGGGGGTCAGCCTGATGTGTGTGTGGACTGGGGTCAAGTAGTCCATTGTATAGGGTCAGCCTGATGTGTGTGTGGACTGGGTCAAGTAGTCCATATTATGGGGGTCAGCCTGATGTGTGTGTGGACTGGGATCAAGTAGTCCATTGTATGGGTCAGCCTGATGTGTGTGTGGACTGGGGTCAAGTAGTCCATTGTATGGGGTCAGCCTGATGTGTGTGTGACTGAGGTCAAGTAGTCCATTGTATGGGGGTCAGCCTGATGTGTGTGTGGACTGGGGTCAAGTAGTCCATTGTATAGGGGTCAGCCTGATGGTGTTTGTGGACTGGGGTCAAGTAGTCCATTGTATAGGGGTCAGCCTGATGTGTTTGTGGACTGGGGTCAAGTAGTCCATTGTATGGGGGTCAGCCTGATGTGTGTGGACTGGGGTCAAGTAGTCCATTGTATGGGGTCAGCCTGATGTGTGTGTGGACTGGGTCAAGTAGTCCATATTATGGGGGTCAGCCTGATGTGTGTGTGGACTGGGTCAAGTAGTCCATAGTATGGGGGTCAGCCTGATGTGTGTGTGGACTGGGGTCAAGTAGTCCATAGTATGGGGTCAGCCTGATGTGTGTGTGGACTGGGGTCAAGTAGTCCATTGTATGGGGTCAGCCTGATGTGTGTGTGGACTGGGGTCAAGTAGTCCATATTATGGGGTCAGCCTGATGTGTGTGTGGACTGGGGTCAAGTAGTCCATATTATGGGGGTCAGCCTGATGTGTGTGTGGACTGGGGTCAAGTAGTCCATTGTATGGGGGTCAGCCTGATGTGTGTGTGGACTGGGTCAAGTAGTCCATTGTATGGGGGTCAGCCTGATGTGTGTGTACTGGGGTCAAGTAGTCCATTGTATGGGGGTCAGCCTGATGTGTGTGTGTACTGGGGTCAAGTAGTCCATTGTATGGGGTCAGCCTGATGTGTGTGGACTGGGGTCAAGTAGTCCATTGTATGGGGGTCAGCCTGATGTGTGTGTGGACTGGGGTCAAGTAGTCCATTGTATGGGGGTCAGCCTGATGTGTGTGTGGACTGGGTCAAGTAGTCCATTGTATGGGGGTCAGCCTGATGTGTGTGTGGACTGGGTCAAGTAGTTCCATATTATGGGGTCAGCCTGATGTGTTTGTGACTGGGGCAATAGCCATATTATAGGTCACCTGATGTGTGTGGACTGGGGTCGTAGTCCATATTATGGGGGTCAGCCTGATGTGTGTGGATGGGTCAGTAGTTCATTGTGGGGGTCAGCCTGATGTGCTGTTTGTCCCTGGGGCTTACAGAATGGACACAGTGTGGTTGTGTGTGTGTTTGTGTGTGTGTGTGTGTGTGTGTGTGTGTGTGTTGTGTGTGTGTGTGTGAGTCAGTGGTGAGTAAGTGTGTTGTGTGTAGTGTGTGTGTGTGTGTGTGTAGTGATGTGATGCTTTGTGTGTCTTGTGTGTCTGTGTGTGTGCCCTATGTGTGAGAGACAGAGAGAGGAGAGAAACTGTGTAACAGAGAGGAGAGAGAGACAGACAGACACAGACAGACAGAGATGCTATTGATCACTTTCTTGCGTCAGTGTGCACCATGCCTGAAGGCTGAACACACCTGGCTTCTCGTGTATTCAACGTTCCTGTTTGTGCTCTCCCCGCATGTCGTATTTGCTTCCCCTCCTTGTCCAACTGACGAATGTGCCCACCACCCTCTCCATCTCCTTCCCTACCGCCACCTCTCTCTCTCTCTCTCCCCTCTCCTTCTCTCTTCACTCTCTTCTCTCCTCTCTCACTCTCCCCTCTCTCCTTTCACTCTCTCTCTCTCTCTCTCTCTCTCTCCCCTCCTTTCTCTCTCCTCTCTCTCTCTCTCTCACTTCTCTCCTCTCTCTCTCTCTCCCTCTTCTCTCTCCTCTCTCTCTCTCATGAAACCGTCGAGCCTTTCAGAATCTGATTAATTTCAAGTTGAAGTACTTCCTTTAAGGGATCTGTTTGCAATCAATAAAAGAATGTTTATGCAAAACAAAAAATGTCCGATTTCAGAATTGGAGATTGTAATGTACTTTAAGCAATAGCTTTTGTTTAAAACTTTATTGAGATTTAAATATAGGTGAAATTTTAAAATATGTTACAGTAAGATTTAAATAAGAATATCTGGCTTGATGGTGTATTGCTCAACAAACAAAAGTTAAGTTTCAACACGGCGTGACTGAGGGTGGAAAATGAAGCAAAATTTGGAAAGAGAGGGGGTTGTCCTTGGCGGTAACTAACCCCCTCTCTTTCCAAATTTAACAAACAAAAAGGTTTAATAGTGTTAATTTGACCTGTCCATTGGACAGACAATGAAGAAAATGAAGTTCATTTCATCAGTTTCAGTTTCACCAAGGAGGCGTCACTGCGTGCGAACCAGTCCATAAACGCTAACAACCACATCCGCTAAGTTTCGAGACCACACAACGCATGATTTCAACCCTGATGGAAAAATTTAAATTAACAACAAAAAGGGAGATTTGAAGAAGGGGGTCTCGGGGCTACACTTACCAAATTTGCCCAAAAACGCTTTAAACCCAAAAAAGGGCCCCTGGTCAAAACCTTGAGTGCCAAACCAAACATTTTTTTTTCCCCGTCAAGGGTGTCAAGCAAACAACTGAGAACTTTTTCATAAAAACCCGAATATTACAGACACCCAATCTTTTGCTTAAGCCCGAATCCGCAGCGTCCTCATCTGTTTTTGTTGTATTTAGGGAAAGTTTTTCCAAGTAAAAGGGAACAAGGGCGATTTTATATTATTTTTTGGGGGCATGGATTTTATTTTTTCCTTTAGGCAAAACTTTTTCTCTTTTTTAACAATATACATAGCGGGAATGTTCACCCTCATTTTAAAAGGGGAGGAAATTTCCTACAAAAATAAATTATCCAATCTCTCTCCCTCCCTCTCTCTCCTCTCTCTCACTCTCTCCCTTTCCCTCTCTCCCCCTCTCTCCTCCCCTCTCTTTTCTCTCTCTCCTCTCATTGATCTCTTTTAAAAATCATGTCTTCAATAGCCTGGGGGTTTGCTGTACAACCCGAATGTCCAATTCTTTATTTACTTATTAGTTTGTGCTATTTCAAAAGAACAACCACTCCCAAAGCGGGGAAAAAAGGGCTGAGGGAAATTTGGGGTTTTGCACAAACTGATCCCCTGACTTGTATTGTGATGAAGGACTGAGAAGGGTTTGGGGGGTTTTGCACAGACTGATCCACAAATTGTAATTTTGATGAAGGACTGAGAATTTTTTTGGGGTTTTGCACAGACTGATCCACTGACTTTTATTGTGAAGAAGGGCTGGAATTTGGGGTTATGCACAGACTGACCCCCTTTACTTGTATTGGGGTTAAGGGCGAGAAATTTGGGGTTATGCCCAACTGGGTCCACTGAACCCTTTTAATTTCCCTTTTTTTTCGGGTTTTTGTTTTCTTTTAAAATTTTTTTTTTAAAACTTAAAAAAACCTTTCCAAATAATCAGCGCCCCAAAAACCTGTAATTTTAAGAGTTAAACTTCAACGTTTTCATCAAAACTGATCTCGTTTGTTTCGGGTACGGAGGGATTGGATAATGAATTGCCCTTTTGAAACTTGGGCTTTGGCATAAAAAAAGTATATTGAAAAATTTCCCTCGGGAAAGATTTCTTTGTCTAATTTCCTCCACAATCCCCCCCCCCCAATTCCCCCCTTAAATTTACATCAACACACTCGCGTACATATGTGCATTCAAACGTTTTCACACCACCTTTTTCATATTTCCCCGGGAACCCCGCTTAAAAGGGCGCTTGAGGCCAAAAAACAACACAAAACACCCAGACACACACACACACAACACACACACACACACCACACAACACACACACACACACACACACACCCACCCACACCGCGCGCGCGCCGCGGCGCCGGGGCCCGCCGTGTGTGTGTGTAAAAAAAGAAGTAGCTTTTAAAGAGCAGTCTGGATGCAGGAAAACTGAAACCAATGGTGGATTGATGTTCTGTGTTCTGTGTTATTGATGTTCTGTGTCCTGTGTTATTGATGTTCTGTGTCCTGTGTTATTGATGTTCTGTGTCCTATGGTCTGTGTCCTGTGTTATTGATGTTCTGTGTCCTATGGTCTGTGTCCTGTGTTATTGATGTTGTGTGTCCTGTGTTATTGATGTTCTGTGTTATTGATGTTCTGTGTCCTGTGTTATTGATGTTCTGTGTCCTATGGTCTGTGTTCTGTGTAATTGATGTTGTGTGTCCTGTGTTATTGATGATGTGTGTGCTGTGTTATTGATGTTCTGTGTTCTGTGTTATTGATGTTCTGAGTCCTGTGTTATTGATGTTCTGTGTCCTGTGTTATAGATGTTGTGTGTCCTGTGTTATTGATGTTTTGTTGTCCTGTGTTATTGATGTTGTGTGTCCTGTGTTATTGACGTTCTGTGTTCTGTGTTATTGATGTTCTGTGTCCTGTGTTATGATGTTCTGTGTCCTGTGTTATTGATGTACTGTGTTATTGATGTTCTGTGTCCTGTGTTATTGATGTTCTGTGTTCTGTGTTATTGATGTTGTGTGTCCTGTGTTATTAATGTTCTGTGTCCTGTGTTATTGATGTTTTGTGTCCTGTGTTATTGATGTTCTGTGTTCTGTGTTATTGATGTTCTGTGTCCTGCGTTATTGATGTTCTGTGTCAAGTGTTATTGATTTTTGTGTGTCCTGTGTTATTGATGTTCTGTGTCCTGAGTTATTGATGTTGTGTTGTCCTGTGTTATTGATGTTCTGTGTCCTGTGTTATTGATGTTTTGTGTCCTTTTATAGTCACATAACACATGTTATTGATGTTTTGTGTCCTTTTATAGTCACATAACACATGTTATTGATGTTCTGTGTCCTTTTATAGTCACATAACACATGTTATTGATGTTCTGTGTCCTGTGTTATTGATGTTCTGAGTCCTGTGTTAATGATGTTCTGTGTCCTGTGTTATTGATGTTCTGTGTTATTGATGTTCTGAGTCCTGTGTTATTGATGTTCTGTGTCCTGTGTTATTGATGTTCTGTGTCCTGTGTTATTGATGTTCTGAGTCCTATGTTATTGATGTTCTGTGTCCTGTGTTAGTGATATTATGTGTCCTGTGTTATTGCTGTTGTGTGTCCTGTGTTATGATGTTGTGTGTCCTGTGTTATTGATGTTGTGTGTCCTGTGTTATTGATGTTGTGTGTTCTGTGTTATTGCTGTTGTGTGTCCTGAGTTATTGATGTTCTGTGTCCTGTGTTATTGATGTTCTGTGTCCTGTGTTATTGATGTTCTGTGTCCTGTGTTATTGATGTTGTGTGTCTGTGTTATTGATGTTGTGTGTCCTGTGTTATTGATGTTCTGTGTCCTGTGTTATTGATGTTCTGAGTCCTGTGTTATTGATGTTCTGTGTCCTGTGTTATTGATGTTCTGTGTCCTGTGTTATTGATGTGTGTCCTGTGCAATTGATGTTTTGTGTCCTGTGTTATTGATGTTTTGTGTCCTGTGTTATTGATGTTGTGTGTCCTGTGTTATTGATGTTCTGTGTCCTGTGTTATTGATGTTCTGTGTCCTGTGTTATTGATGTTCTGTGTCCTGTGTTATTGATGTTGTGTGTCCTGTGTTATTTTATGTTGTGTGTCCTGTGTTATTGATGTTCTGTGTCCTGTGTTATTGATGTTCTGAGTCCTGTGTTATTGATGTTCTGTGTCCTGTGTTATTGACGTCTGTGTCCTGTGTTATTGATGTTGTGTGTCCTGTGTTATTGATGTTCTGTGTCCTGTGTTATTGATGTTGTGTGTCCTGCGTTATTGATGTTCTGTGTCCCGTGTTATTGATGTTGTGTGTCCTGTGTTATTGACGTTCTGTGTCCTGTGTTATTGACGTTCTGTGTCCTGTGTTATTGATGTTGTGTGTCCTGTGTTATTGATGTTCTGTGTCCTGTGTTATTGATGTTGTGTGTCCTGTGTTATTGACGTTCTGTGTCCTGTGTTATTGATGTTCTGTGTCCTGGCACAGCCACACAACACGTGTGGTGGATGTCTGCCATCTCCTAACACCCTGGCCCCAGTGACTGGATGTCTGCCATCTCCTAAACCCTGGCCCCCAGTGACTGGATGTCTGCCATCTCTTACACCCTGGCCCCCAGTGACTGGATGTCTGCCATCTCTTACACCCTGGCCCCCAGTGACTGAATGTCTGCCATCTCTTACACCCTGGCCCCAGTGACTGAATGTCTGCATCTCTTACACCTGGCCCCCAGTGACTGGATGTCTGCCATCTCCTAACACCCTGGCCCCCAGTGACTGGATGTCTGCCATCTCCCAACACCCTGGCCCCAGTGACTGGATGTCTGCCATCTCCTAACACCCCGGCCCCCAGTGACTGGATGTCTGCCATCTCTTACACCCCGGCCCCCAGTGACTGAATGTCTGCCATCTCTTACACCCTGGCCCCAGTGACTGAATGTCTGCCATCTCTTACACCCTGGCCCCCAGTGACTGAATGTCTGCCATCTCTTACACCCTGGCCCCAGTGACTGGATGTCTGCCATCTCCTAACACCTGGCCCCCAGTGACTGATGTCTGCCATCTCTTACACCCTGGCCCCAGTGACTGGATGTCTGCCATCTCCTAACACCTGGCCCCAGTGACTGGATGTCTGCCATCTCCTAACCCTGGCCCCCAGTGACTGGATGTCTGCCATCTCCTAACACCCTGGCCCCAGTGACTGGATGTCTGCCATCTCCTAACACCCTGGCCCCAGTGACTGGATGTCTGCCATCTCCTAACACCCTGGCCCCAGTGACTGGATGTCTGCCATCTCCTAACACCCTGGCCCCCAGTGATGGATGTCTGCCATCTCCTAACGCCCTGGCCCCCAGTGACTGGATGTCTGCCATCTCCTAACACCCTGGCCCCAGTGACTGAATGTCTGCCATCTCTTACACCCTGGCCCCAGTGACTGGATCTCTGCCATCGCCCAACACCCTGGCCCCCAGTGAATGGATGTCTGCCATCTCTTACACCCTGGCCCCCAGTGACTGGATGTCTGCCATCTTCTAACACCCTGGCCCCCAGTGACTGAATGTCTGCCATCTCTTACACCTGGCCCCAGTGACTGGATGTCTGCCATCTCCTAACACCCTGGCCCCAGTGACTGGATGTCTGCCATCTCTTACACCCTGGCCCCAGTGACTGAATGTCTGCCATCTCCTAACACCCTGGCCCCAGTGACTGGATGTCTGCCATCTCTTACACCCTGGCCCCAGTGACTGGATGTCTGCCATCTCTTACACCCTGGCCCCAGTGACTGGATGTCTGCCATCTCCCAACACCCTGGCCCCAGTGACTGAATGTCTGCCATCTCCTAACCCTGGCCCCCAGTGACTGGATGTCTGCCATCTCCCAACACCCTGGCCCCCAGTAGCTGGATGTCTGCCATCTCCTAACACCCTGGCCCCCAGTGACTGGATGTCTGCCATCTCCTAACACCCTGGCCCCAGTGACTGGATGTCTGCCATCTCCTAACACCCTGGCCCCCAGTGACTGGATGTCTGCCATCTCCTAACACCCTGTCCCCCAGTGACTGGATTAGCTATATCGGGGTCACCGACGACATCGTCCTCTTGCCAGGAGCAGGAGCTGGGACCGCTGTTGTGTGAGAGAGCATCGTGGTCAGTGTGTGGGCGGACATCGGCAAAGTGCTCTGCACTGTCTCTCTTCCCTTCAGTGTCATCAAAGAGGTAGACTGGTTCACGTGTGGCCCATCATGGTCGCTAAGTCATGACAACACAGAAGAATCTGCAAGATGGTGAACTTTGTTCTGATTGGATCATT
>CM031595.1:181900058-181907558 GCA_018398815.1 Conus ventricosus
GCATCGTCGTTAAAAAACTAGATTAGTTTTTTATCCAAAGTGAATTTTGTGGTTGCGGTTAGTTCAGCGAATCGGATGATTTGTTGACCACCGTAACCATGGAGTAGGCGTTAAGAGCAGGAACTGGCAGTTGTGTACGGCAGATGGAAGGAGGCGGACGCGTATTTTGATTCTGCGACTTGGAAAAGAAGAAGAGACATTTTTGTCCACTAGCAACCGGGCTTAAAGTAAAAGAATATAATAATTTGCCCTTAAGTCTTTTCAACACCAGAGATATCTTCCTGTGTGTTGAAATCGACGATATTAGTTATCCTTCATCGTGCGACGCCACACACAACTCAATTCCGCTTGGAGACTGCTGCAAGTCCCAACCAAGCGAGGCTAGCCTTGATGACCCTGGAGCCCGAGATTTGAGGGAACCGTGCTGCCAGGATCATCAAGACCATAGCGCCGCTCTATCGAGTAAGTTAGCAGCGGTATTCATAGGCTAGAATTATGAATTAGGAGTGCGAGAGCGGTATTAATATTGATTAGTTAACAATATTTAGTTGGATTTGATTTATTCTGAAATTATTAAGACATTGATTGCGATGTTTTATGATCGCTCTTGTGCAGATGTAGGGATGCGGCTCCGGGGAGAGCGAAGCGACATCTCTCATTTGATGTATCACTCATCTGCCATATATGTGTTTATCATTGTGCCCATAGACACTACAAGCACGACACCCCACAGCAGGAATGTAAACATTTGTGTTGTGTTTGTTTGTCAGTTGACACATTCAGATTTCTGTCCGGGCATATTATAGTATAAGAGTAGATCTCCAGTCAGATTCACGTGTGCAGGTTTTCTACCCTAACTACTAACTGGTGTCTTCACCGACATTGTTCCGGTCTACGCCGAACTTCGACGCTGGGAAGAAGCTCGACCGTCGGGAGGGAGATCGTCGTCTTCATCAGCTGCGACCGTTTGGGCCATTTCGTTTAAAGCTTCCCCTCGACGCAAGCAAAGATGAGTGTATAGTGTTTTGGACATTTGCGGAAAGCTTGAAGATTTAGTAAAGACAAGGCGAAGGAGAACTTTAGTGTCTCTTGGAAGATTCTTGCGCGCGATCATACAGAGATTAAATCGTTGTATCACGTTGTTACGGTGTGCAGAGTTGGACGATCGGTCGTGTGTGTTGTGTGGATTGAATGGAATTGGAACTGTCACACCCTACCGTGTGACATATGGTGGCAGCGGTGGGATAAGCCCAAATCCAATTCCTCTAATCCCGCTACGCACGTGGCTTCTCATCCTGCTCTCACATCGTGGGAGGTTGGGAGGCGACTTCGCTCTCCTTGGAGCGCTGCATAGCTACATGTAAACAAGTCTGATTTTCCTTCTCTCTAAATCTAAATCTAAAGTTGAATCCAAATTCGTAAAGTTCACTTGAGAGAATAACTGTAGTATGTTTTGGTAAGATAGTTAGGCAAAGAAAACTCGATAGGCCTTTATTATATTACTTTATTGCGTGAAAGTCGAGTGACTTTGAAATTACCCTATACCGGGAATTAGAGTGAAATATCATTGTCTTATAACGACAAGGTATTTAGATCCAGGGGGGATCGAGAGTATTGTTGTATGTGACTAGTGTGTATACGTAATTGTTTGGTTGCTTTAGTGTAAAGTTTTGAAGATGTCTAAGAGACAGGCGTCGGGCACGTCACAGAGCACGTCCGGAATGGATCCGACGTTTGTGATGTTCAAGGCACAGGGTGAGGCCCTAGGACTTAAGGGAAAGGACCTTATAGATTATATCAAGGAACAGCAGAGATTAGATGCTGAACGAGCCCAGCTAAAGCTGGAGGCCGAACGCGAACGCGAACGCCTGGCGTTCGAAGAACGAAAAGCCGAACGCGAGGCAGAAGAAAAGAGAGCAGCTGCCGAAGAACGAAAAGCTGAACGCGAAGACAGACTGGAAGCGGAAGAACGCGAGTTCCAGAGAGAGATGCAACGCGAGGGCATCGAAACGGATCGCACAGAGCGCGTGCAGACTCGTGAGTACGAGCTTGAGCTCAAGCGGCTCGACTCGAACATGCAAATTTCTATGAAGCAGAATGGGCCAAGTCAGGCAGGCAATAAAGTCAAGATGCCATACTTGGACGACAAAGATGACATCGAGGCGTATCTTGCGCAATTTGAACGTGTCGCAACCCTCAATCGTTGGGGAGAGAAGAATGGGGCACGAGATTAGCACCGTTGCTAAAAGGAGAGGCAAGAGACGCATATGTTCAGTTGCCGCTAGAAGAAAGCGCTGATTACCACGCCATCAAGCGGACCCTCTTGAGAAGGCATCAGTTGACTGCGGTCATGTACAGGAAGAAGTTCCGCGGCGCGAAGCCTAGAGAGGGGGAAGAGAATCATGTGTATTGGGAAAGGCTCGATCACATGATGAAGCGGTGGATCGAGATGTCCGACAAATCAGAGAAAGATCTGAAAGAGATGCTCTTGACGGAAAAGTTCTTGGAAACGCAGAACACGGACAAGGCGAGATTCTTCAGGAAAGAGAACCTATGAACAAACAAGATGTCATCAAGCAGCCAACCTTTTCGAGGAGTCCCGTTTGGCTGAGAAGAGACTAATCAACGGGAAGCTGGTAAGCTCAAGACCATATCAGGAACATGGCAACGCGAATGGGGGCAATACGCCAAGAAGCTTCCAAGAAACCCCAAGAGCTGTGGGGGAAAGGCCGAAACCGGATTTCAGAAGGTATCCGTATCAAAACCGATTTGATAATAGGAGAGGACCACCGAGCTTCTCTCGAGCAACGAACGGAAAGTGCTTTAAATGTGGAGGTCAGCACATGATCAAGGACTGTCCACACCACAAAGCCCAAGTGTCAGTGATCATTGGCGATACAGTGCCGGACGAGTGTGAAAACACACAAGCATACGCTCAGATAGACAGATCCAGTAAGAGCAAATATCACTGCACGGTGAAGATCGAGGGAACCGAAGCGCGAGGTATGCGAGTACTGGGGCTACACAAACCAGGTGCACAAAGATCTCGTTCCTGAGAGGTGTTACACTGGAAGGAGTAAGGTCGTGCGATACGCCAACAACACGAGGGATCGTTTGCCGACTGCCATTGTGGCGATGGAAACGCCGTACTACAGTGGAAGAGTCGAGGTGCTTGTCGCAGAAGATGCGCCTGTTCGGGTCCTTATAGGCAATGAGGAAGGGCCATTAGAAAAACAGGGTACCATGATCGAGTGAGAAGAGATCGAGGACTCCATGCCTGTTCCGGAAAGAGAAACAGAGACGGTGACGGCGATTGATCAGCCGAGCACATCACAGGGAACAGAGCAACCACCCTTGAGGGTGAAACAATCGGTATTGGCAAAAGTTTCACCGAGAGAGCTAAAAGAAGAGCAGGCTAGGGACGCATCCTTGCAGAAATTTCATGAAAGGGCCACAAAAGGGGACAAAGGTGTCACCAGGTCCAATGGATCTCAGAGCGTGTACGTCATGAAAAAGGGTATATTGTATCGCAAGTACACAAAGAACCAAAGAACGATGAACCAAGTTATGGTACCGGAGAAATACCGGACCGCCATCTTGGAACTGGCACACGATCCACCATGTCAGGTCATCTAGGGGTGAACAAAACCAGAGATCGAGTCACAGGGTCATTCTGTTGGCCTGGGATCGATGGCGATGTCAGGAGGTATTGCATGTCGTGTGATGCATGCCAAAGATGTATGCACAGAGGCAGACGCGAAAGGCGCCACTTCAAGAAGTGCCAATAGTGACAGTACCGTTTTCAGCAGGTAGCTGTGGACATCGTGGGGCCAATCAACCCGAGTAGCACCAAGGGCAATAAGTACGTGCTGACCATGATTGATTACGCGACCAAATACGCGGAAGCGGCAGCCATACCCAAAGTGGATACTATCACAGTGGCTGAGGCTCTATACGAGATGTGGAGCAGACTCGGTATCCCAGAAAAAGTGATCAGCGACAGAGGAACACAATTCACCTCTGAAATCATGAAAGAAGTGTACCACTTCCTAAGCATAAAGGGTGTGACGACCACGCCATACCATGCACAGGCAAATGGATTAGTGGAAAAATTCAATGGGACTCTGAAAAAGAATGATTCAGAATTGTGTGTTGAGCAGCCAATGGAGTGGGACAGGTTCCTGCCGGCTATGCTGTTTGCCTACCGAGAAGTACCACAGAATCCACACAATTTTCCCTTTCGAACTGCTGTATGGGAGAACAGTAACAGGCCCACTACAAGTCCTGAAGAAGGCATGGACTGATGAAGAGGAGAGCACCGAGAACCGTTCTGCGGCGGAGTACGTCACAGACCTCCGCAATAAAATGGAGGAGACGTGCCGAATAGCAGCAGAACACCTGGAGATAGCGAGAAAACGCTACACAGAAGCATTTGACAGGAAGACTCAAGCACGAAGCTTCACAGAGGGAGAAGAAGTACTAGTGCTACTCCCAGACAAACACAAGAGACTACAGCTGTCTTGGAAGGGACCTTTCCAAATCACCAAGAGAATCAATAAGGTCGACTATAGAATCTTGATCAAGGGAAAAGAAAGACATACCATGTGAACCTCATCAGAAGTATCATGTAGAGAAGAAGGAGCAAGCTTCCGTGGTCATACACGAAGAGACATCAGCAGCTGAGTCAGAAATCCGTATGAGTGAGATCCCACTCGTTCCGTTAGAACAAACGGAAGACTACACGTGCGTCAAGATCGCATCAATGCTAGAACCACAGCAGAAACGAAGCGTCGACAAACTAGTTCAGCGTCATAAGAAAGTCTTTTCAGACTTACCAGGATCTACGTGCTTGACAGAATGTGAGCTAAAGCTGAGCACACAAGAGCCCGTCAATGTACGTCAATACCCTTTACCCATTCCCAGATGGAAGTGATCAAGAGGGAAGTCTCTCAAATGGAGTCTATGGGCGTTATTAAGAAGAATTGTTCGCCCTACAACGCACAATCGTGCTTGTAAGAAGAAGGACGGAGCAGTGCGTTTTTGCACTGATTACAGGAAATTAAATCTTGTGACAGAGTTTGATGCCGAGCCTATGCCAGACATAGACGGCATATTCGCCAGACTGGGAAAAGCCAGATACTTCAGCAAGTTGGACCTGTGCAAAGGATTTTGGCAGGTAGCGGTCAAAGAGCAAGACCAGGCAAAAAAACGGCGTTTAGCACGCCACAAGGTCAGTACTGCTGGACTCGTATGCCATTTGGGCTAAAGAATGCGAGCGCAGTTTTCTCTCGCATGATGAGAGAACTACTCAACCCATTAAACTGTGAAGATGTACACAACTTCGTCGACGACGTATTGATAGGCACTGAGGAATGGACAAGTCACATCAATACATTGGACGCTGTACTTGGAAGGAAGAGCGAGAAGGGCTCACTGCAAAACCTTCAAAGTGCCATTTTGCATTTAGAGAGATGTCATTTCTTGGACATCAAGTTGGACACGGCTTAATCAAGCCAGAAGACAATAAGTCGAGAAGCTGAAGGACGCAGAACGTCCCGGAACAAAGAAACAAATAAGAGCATTCCTGGGCCTAGCAGGCTACTACAGGAAATTCATTTCCAACTTCGCCGACATAGCAAGTCCGCTAACTGAGGCAACGAAGAAAGGGAAACCAGGAAATGTAAATTGGACAGAATCATGCCAGAAGGCATTTGTCACCTTGAAAGAAAAGCTCACGATCAAGCCAATCTTGATCATCCCCGACCCAGAAACGGAATACGTGCTGAGAACAGATGCTTCAGACACTGGCCTTGGTGCTGTGCTCTTACAGGAAAGGGAAGGAAAACTGATGCCAGTAGCATATGCCAGCAAGAAGCTAAAGGGGGCCGAAACGAATTACTCCACCATTGAAAAGGAGTGTTTGGGGATTGTCTGGGCAGTCAAGAAATATGAACCGTACTTGTACAGAGTTCATTTCACCCTTGAAACAGATCATCGTCCACTCGAGTATCTGAAACGCTCAAAGACAGACTCCGGACGATTAATGCGTTGGGCGCTGCAGCTGCAGCAACATGAATTCACTCTGAGAGTGATTCCAGGAGAAGATAATATAGGCGCTGACTACATGTCGCGCATCCACTAGGGGAGTGGAAAAGAAATGCAACAGTTACGTGTATTGTATCTACTAGTCATGTATTGTTATGTCATTGTGTAAATGAAGTGCAGCCTATCAGTGTGTGCTGTAAGGATTCATTGCTATTGTGCAATTGCAGTCATATTAATACTGCGGAAATCGGTTAAAGGAATAGCGTGGCGGTCTATATAAAACTGCATATGAAGATATGTAAAGCAACACAAGCTTTAATTGAGGAAAGAGTCCTCAGAGCTACATGGGGATGTAGCGAATATTTTTTTTGTCAGAAGCATAACGTAAAATATTTGTGCAAAGGTGCATTATAAGATAGTCGTGTTGTGCGTTTGTCCAGAGAGTTGCAGAGAGGTGAGGTGAGAGGTGTAGAGAGGTGAAGTTTGGTTACCGACGGTTGTAATCAGACGAGGGACGTCTCATAAGGGTATGAGGACGATCCCTAGTTGTGCCCATCATAGCACGTGGGTGGAGTGTTGGAGGACACTCAGGTGGTGGATTGGTTGCAATCCACGAGGAGGTGCCATGTATGCACCAGTCTAGCGTTAGTGGACGCTAGTGATGAGATATATAATCTCGACTGCTTTGGGAGCAGTGAAATCTGGAAGCGAAAGGCTTCATAGTTTTGCTACCAATCATAGTAGCGTGTGTGACTAAGCAGGAGGCTTAGGGAGACTATTAGTGAAAGTAGTCCGCGGTGGAAGCAAGAGGCTTCGTAGTGGCTACCTATCATAGTAGCGTGTGTGACTAAGCAGGAGGCTTAGGGAGACTATTAGTGAAAGTAGTCCGTGGTGGAAGCAAGAGGCTTCGTTGTGGCTACCTATCATAGTAGCGTAGGAGGGCTAAGCTATAGAACGCTTAAGGTTGTTCAATGTCATTTGTGTACGACTTATTCTATAATTGTATCTAAAAACGTTGACGGAGCGGGGCGATACTGTGAGACTCCAAGGCACATTTACCTAGTATAAGCGCTGACTAAATGTATGTTTCAGTTGAAGGGAAGCAACTGGGGGAAAACTATTTTTGATGCGGATGCTTATGCGTCATAGGATAGTTTGACGTCATGACCAGGGGTCATGAACTTTAGACACGTTGTTTTGTTTTGATGTGAAAGTGAAACTAGCTTTGCAATTTAATCTGTCGAGTTAAGTTCGTCGTTTCTTCTGTTCACATAGTAAAAGTTTCGAGAAATGGTTATCGAACCAAGTATAGGTTATTCCTATTTGGAAAATTGAAGTTGGTTATATTTGTCAGTTTCCAAGTTAATTTGAATGGATTAAAAGCACGATTTCACCATGTTTTTAATCTTAAGTGGGGGCATATATGTAACATGGAAAGGCGTCTTTGACAAATAT
>CM031595.1:181912558-181935058 GCA_018398815.1 Conus ventricosus
GAGAAAATCACTAGCACAGAGATTCCAGACAGTGTAGAAGAGTAAAATACCCCATCCCCAACCCCACCACATGCAAACACATTCGCGAGCGAACACAACATACACATGCCCATCACAACAGTCAAAACACAAAGGCTCATTTTAAAGAACATACAGGCAAACACAATGACAAAACATTTCAAAAACTGAATGTACTTTCACAATATGATATGCTGCTGTAATATTTGCAACAGTGTCCAAAAGTAGGCCATTGCAACGACTGGACAGCAGCATGACGCATTATTTGTATAAAGTACAACACTGTATCTGGTACTGAAGATGTCAGGAATAAGAATACACAACGTGAGTGATAGTACGAACACCATCATACAGTTCTCCAAAGCATTGGTTTTCTTTCATCAAAATTTCATCAAGTGAATTCAACACTGGATACGTAAGTCACAAGAAACACAATTCACACACACACACACACACACAACACACACACACACACACACATCACATAACACACACACACACACAAGCAACCTTCTACACAGGACAAATTAAAAAGCCAAACTACTACTACTACTACTACAACTACACACACACACACACACACACACGCACACCACACACACACACACCACCTTTACCACCACCATCACAACCACACCACACCACATACACACATCATCATCATCATCACATCATGTTAAAAGATGCAAAAATCACCATAGCATCGATATGGTTCATGTGTGACTACTAACTTTATCTTAATACACATAGCGAAATATTGTTCGAGCCGCTCGCTGGGTCACCCATCGACACCGGAAAACTTCAGTGTACATGACATGCTGGAGACCTTCAGTGGTCCCCCCTCACAGAACAAAGGAGAAAAGCGCGACCAGCCAACTTCTCTAAATACCACAACGGAAGCCTCATCATCAACGTGTCCCACAACCCTCTCAGAATCTCTCTGCACCCAAAGGAACCCAACGGTCCCATCCAGCAACATACCACCTTTCCAGCTGCAGGACTCTCTACAGACAGAAATCTTTCTTTCCTAGGACCATATCTGACTGGAACAGCCTTCCCCCTGAGGTTGCCTTCAGCCCCACCTGGAGGGCTTCAAATCCCGAATCTGATCCCACACCCCTCCCCCCTGTCGCCATCCCCCCAACACCTCCCGCCCAGCAAATTCTACCTCACGCGACTTCAAACTGTATGCAAACCCCTAGTCTACAGAATCTTCACAATGATGAAGGCGGTAGTCAAGGGAAATACGAGGAAGTGGGTCAAACTGCCAACTGCAGCATGTGGTGTATGGAACCGAAATTGTCTGTTTGGATCACAGAAGTGGAGAGCTTCTGTGGTTTGGATATTACTGACTGTCAAATCATCAATAAGGCACAACAAAAATAAGTGAACAATTAAGATCCAAATACCAGTTTTTATCACTTGTCTTTCACAACAGTGCTATTTTTAGTCAACTGAGATCGATCGATGGAAGCAAACACTTCTCTTTAGTGTCGTCTGCTCCTACCTGCAACTGGCGTTTGAAATCGGGTTTTCGTCCGCATCACTGTCAGACATGGTCTCCTCTAGCTGCCAGGTCTCTTCATCGGAGCTATCAAAGACTTCGCTTTCAGTAAAACAGTCGCTGGATTTCATGATGACAGGAAAAGTTGGCAAGCGCTTGTTGTGTAAGCGTGGCGAATTCAAGATGGCGTCGGAAGGGAAATAACTTTTGTTTTTATAATAACAGGTTTTCTCAAGATGATTGTGTCTTCATAGGTTTCTTTCTGTAAATAATTGCTTTGAGTAGCAAGAATGCGTTTTTGTATATAATAATTTCCGAAAAGTAACCATCGATCACCGGTGATTGAAAAACAAGGAAAGAACTGCAAGGAGTTAAACGCATTCATAATGCAAATCAGGAAGTGTAGTCATGCTGAGCTTACAGTTATTCTAAAAACAGCATTCCGTTTGAACTGTTTATCCTATTAGAAATGTTTCATAAACTCGACAGTCCTCACCGTCAATGCAAAATAAGAAATCAGAACAAATTTGCTAAACTGACTTTCTTTTCTTGGTGTTAATTGCAGTATCTGAAAAGTTTAATTTAGAGAAAAAAATGCAAATTACTGACACGAAATGTTTGTTACTTGTTTGTTACTAACACAACCCTAGACAGATATTTGAATGAATGAAAAGGTGTGTCCGGTAGGAGAGACGGTTCACACTATAACGTATGTAGGATGTGGTTGCCCACCACAAGTCAATAAGCCACTGATACACACAACGAAGATTGTGCCGGGTCTCTGTTGACCTTTATCTAGTGAGCGCACTCCCAACCGGTCGAGTACACATCTGCTCACCTGTCATGGCAACAGCTGATCGGCTCTCCACTGATCATGGCGTGCCACTGCACACAGCAAAATCTTCATGTATCAATGACTGATGTCCCAACATGGTGGTAGTGCGTTACCGTAATCTCCTTTTTCTTGTCACTGAACACACCTGCTGGTCGTCATACTGATTACATTTTTGTGTTAACTGATAAACACCTTGCAAATATTCCACTACCTTATACATTCATGTGCATGGACAAAAACTTCCTGGCTTGTTTTTACACTGAACAGTATTAGGACCGTGTACGGTTTGTGACGATTGTGGGGTTTTCCCAAATGAGGGCAATTTGTGCTATCATTCACTGGCTGCGCAGTTTTGTGCTACAACTCCAATTCTGCCGATACCCTGCTTCTGTGTTTTAAGTTAAAATGTCTCTGATTAACACAACTTACCACGTGCATGTTAAATCTGATTAACACAACTTACCACGTGCAAGTTAAACTGTCTCTGATTAACACAACTTACCACGTGCAAGTTACAATGTCTCTGATCAACACAACTTACCGGGTGCAAATTAAAATGTCTCTCATTAACACAACTTACCGCGTGCAAGTTACAATGTCTCTGATAAACACAACTTACCGCGTGCAAGTTAAAATGTCTCTGATAAACACAACTTACCGCGTACAGTTACAATGTCTCTGATAAACACAACTTACCGCGTGCAAGTTACAATGTCTCTGATAAACACAACTTACCGCGTGCAAGTTACAATGTCTCTGTTTAACACAACTTACCGCGTGCAGATGAGGGCAGGGGACAAGATGGACAAATTGGGTGAAACGAACTTTGTTCTCCCCGTCTCAATGGGAACTGTGTGTGTTCCGCCTAGTGTCTTCTCTCTAGATGACTGTGTCGTGAAACATGTCACACCATGTCAATGAAGTGTGGTGTGGTCATTGCACCGTCACACTATTTCTATGAAGTGTGTTTATTGTTTGTGTGGTCATAGCACCGTCACACCATTTCAATGAAGTGTGTTTATTGTTGGTGTGGTCATTGCACCGTCACACCATTTCAATGAAGTGTGTTTATTGTTGGTGTGGTCATTGCACCGTCACACCATTTCAATGAAGTGTGTTTATTGTTGGTGTGGTCATTGCACCGTCACACCATTTCAGAAGTGTGTTTGTGGTGTCATCACGTCACACATTCAGAAGTGTGTTATTGTTGGTGTGGTCATAGCACTGTCACACCATGTCAACGAAGTGTGTTTATTGTTGGTGTAGTCATAGCACCATCACACCATGTCAATGAAGTGTGTTATTACAATAAACTAATAAATTCCAAGGGTAAGTACCGAGCACCATTCCAGCAACTTACAGAGCAGCTTGGTTTCCTCCCCATTGGAGATTGTCTCCCCCTTGGAGACTATAGGCTTGCTGAAGGCTCATTTTGAGAAGCATTTATTTTATTTTACCCCATTCACCCACTCAAGCACATACTGTTAGTTAGGCAGAATTATCTACCACTGCAGATATGAATGCCTATCTTCCCCTATTTCTTCAATCTAAGACATAAGAGCAAGCTTTGTTTATAATTGAATATTTCTTGCAGTCACTGCAACAACAAGCTGCTCTGTAAGTTGCTGGAATGGTGCTCGGTACTTATCCTTGGAATTTATTAGTTTATTGTAATTTAGTCCCTTGCGGATTCATTCCAAGAACTGGCCCTCAGCACTTGTGTCTTAAGAGGTTTTCTTTTTATATTTTCTACTTTTCACAAGAAATGTAGCTTGTTTTGCTCTTTCACGTGTTTCTTTTGCTTCTTAGGTGGCACCTTTGGTTGTTGTTTTTGAAAACTCAACAAACATACTACGGTATTGCACACTAGCCTTTTCTGGGATAGCATTCTTCTTAAAACTGAAAAGGCAGAGGAGTCAAATTGCATCTTTCCGCGGTCACTGAGGAGAAACAATCAGGTTTCGAAATATCGGTATCTGACCCGGAGTTATATGTTAGTGAGTTTCCTCACCATTGGAGATTGTCTCCCCCTTGGAGACTATAAGCTTGTTGGAGGCTCATTTTGAGAAGCATTTATTTTATTTTACCCCATTTACCCACTCAAGCACATACTGTTAGTTAGGCAGAATTATCTACCACTGCAGATATGAATGCTTATCTCCCCTGTTTCTTCAATCTAAGACATAAGAGCAAGCTTTGTTTATAATTGAATATTTCTTGCAGTCATTGCAACACCAAGCTGCTCTGTAAGTTGCTGGAATGGTGCTCGGTACTTATCCTTGGAATTTATTAGTTTATATATATATATATAAAATATATTATATATATATATTATATATAAGGTTCTGTATTATATCCAAAGGGGCTGTTTTAGGCGGTGTAACAGTTTTAGGGTGTTATAATCATACTTGTACTCGCATAATGTACAATGTCATAATCATTCGTAATTCATTCTGAGCCTGCGAACAACGGCGTATATGGGTGCCATTTGGAAAGGAAATCGTTATATACAAAAAACATTTTCGAGCAATGTATTCTTCAGTTTTATATCTGTATTTTACCTTATTGAGAAAAACTTGCAGTCTGGGTGATTTCTGTTCTGTTCTACACTGATATAAATAGTGTTTTGCAAATAATACAATAAAATAGAATACATGGTCTATGTGTATATCTTTATCAAATCCAACTATGGCTAATGGTTCAATTATCTGCAAATTAAATGCACACATACATTTTTCATTCATCAAAACCACCAGCATTTCCCAAAAACGTTGTATGACCGTACAATACCAAAACATATGTGCGATACTGTCCTTAACAGAGGTACAGAAAGTACAAACATCGCTGTTCAATGTACCCATTTTTTCAGCACAACATTAGTACCAAGACATCTGTGTATTATTCGTAACTGTAACCATTTCATTTTTATGTCAGAAATTTTACTCAGATAAAGAAAACAGTTTTTCCAGTCATTTTCAACGTTCAGTTTTATATCCCCTTTCGTACAGATTTTCGGGTGTGTATGATTATCTATAAAAATGTCATAATATAATCTTGACTCTTTACAAACTGACGTTAACTTTCTGTAACATACATGCATATTTAAACATTCATTAGTATTTTCAACTTTGATTTTTGTTTTTTGTAAATATTCAATTATAGCTGCTTTAATACCAGAAAAAAAGTGACAAAATTAATGTTTACATCATACTTCTGTTTAAATCGTTCGTAAGAAATAAACTGGCCATTGTCAAGCAAAAAATGAGCAATGCAGTATATGCCCTTGTTGATCCATGCTTTTCCCAAAATGGTCTCTTTCCCAACTTGTATTCTGTTTGTATAACAGACTGGTTCTGCAAGGAGTTCATAAGAAGTCATACAGTTAACTTTGTAGAAAAATTGTTTGTACGCCATAAATACCTCTGTCCAAAATACATTTGATTTTACAGAAGGAAGAAAGTATTTCTGGTCCATATTTCTCAATATTGCTTAAAAGTGGAAAGTTACATGTTGTAAGTTTTCCATTGTGATGTGTAGTCTGAATTTTTTGCAGCCACGTCAATTTTAGGGAAGAAGCAAACGTTTTTAATTCCGGTAGTCCAAGACCCCGTTTTGGATACTTTTGTGAGCATTTTTTTCCATGTATTTTTGTCTGGCTTTTTTATTCCACACAAATCTGTAACACCAATTTTGTAAAGTCTGAAAAAGTGTCAGGTGGGTTAGGTAGTAATATCCACAAATGGATGAGTTTTGATAAAATAAGCGATTTTAAAACCTGTCACTCTGCCCAAAGGAGTTAGTTGTCTTCTCACCCAAATCTTGAACAAATGTTTAACATCTGCTAATTTTTCAGAATAAATTAATATCTGTACAGTTTTGCAAATCGTTGGTAAACCAGATTCCACGAATTTAGAATTTTTGTGGGTTCCACTCCATACCTAAATGGTCCATGTAACGAACAGCAGAATGTTTACAGCTCCCCAACCAACAGCACTAGTTTTTCCAGGATTCATATATAACCCCGATATACGACCAAACATTTCAGTACGTTTATACATGTTTAAATGATTTTTTGTCGCCTGCTAAAAGAAATTCCGTGTCATCTGCTACTGAGAAAGCTTATGTTCGACTGCATTTTAAACTATTCCACGTTGTTTTATTTTCCCGAATCATTAATGCTAGAATTTCAACACATAACAGGAATAAATATGGCGATAGTGGATCACCTTGTCTGCATCCGCGGTCTATCTCAAAACCAACTAGAAATTTGACCATTAATAAGGATACATGAGTTGATATTATTATAGAATGTTTCAATCCATTTGCAGAAGCCCTGTTGAAATCCAAACGCTTTCAATACTTGAACATAAAATCACAGCTCACTGAATCGAATGCTTTCTCGAAGTCAACGTTTAATAATAGCCCTGGTAAGTTGTGTTCTTCTAATAAGCAATTGTGTCGTAAATGAGCCTAATGTTATCCCCTATGTATCTATTCTTAACAAACCTGTTTGATCCTCATTGATGAGACAGCTAACACATCTTTTTAAACGGTTAGCTATACACGATGACCCTATTTTATATACAACATTTAACAACGAGATTGGTCTCCAGTTCTTCACGAAGTGTCTTGGTTAACCTCCCCTTGGTATACATACAGTTAGTCCCTGTCTTTAACACAAGAAGCTTCCCCTTCTAAATCCGGCATTTAAAGCTCTGACAAACAAAAAAACATCTATTCTGCTCCAAAAACACTTAAAACATTCTGTTGTGAAACCATCAGTGCCAGGACTTTTGTGTTTTTTCATGTTCTTTAATGCATATACATGTCTCCTCCAGTGTGATTTCACCATCTAGATTATTTGCTTCGTCGCGGTCTAAATGTGGAATATTTACAATGAGTTCATCCAAATCACAGTCTTCAGCTTCACATTTTTTTGTACAGTGATTCATAAAATCCTTGAACCTCGTGAAGAATCACTGTTTGGTCATTTAGAATATTGCCATGGTTATCAATTAATCTAGTCATACTCTTACTTATAAAATGTCTTTCTTCTAGGTTACAGAATAGTTCGTCACTTTTTCCCCTTCAGCTATCCACCTAGCCCTCGATCTTAAAAGTACCCCTTCTATTCTTTTTCTCGAATAACCTTTAGCCTTTCCTTCTTTAACTCTAAAGCTTTGATCTTTCTTCGTCTTTTGTCTCTTTTCTTTCGAGCTGTTGTATGTCTTGCTGTGTTTTACGTTCCTCTTCATTCGTGGTTTTCTTCTTCATAGTTGCGTATGAAATAGTTTTGGACCAAGCTTCATCAGTAAAAAATCTAGAAATAAATCATCAGAAATTGTAAACTGTAATTCGGTCAGAGGAATCGTGTGTACTGCTTCTCTTGCATATGGGCTTACAGCATATTCTTGTTTGACATTTCAATTTCTTTGTTAATTTCGTCCAGATAGTCCTTGTCCTTTAATAATGACGAGTTAAATTTCCAAAAAGTATTACTCTTAATTTGTTTTACCAAACCGTAACCTTAACACAATCATAGAGTGGTCTCGTTCTATACCTACAATCAATTATCTACATCATCGACAAAGGAAACAACGTGATCTGATATGAGGAAGAAATCCAACCGTGCTTGCTGGAAAGGATTATTCCTTCTCCAGGTATATCTGTGGCAATCCTGATTTAAGTCCCTCCAAATATCATTTAATTCTAAATCGTTTATCATGTTGTCTACTGCTTCTCTCGCTTTGGGGATTATTAACCCTTTTCTAATTATAGTAATCTCTCGCTAGGTCCAAAACTAAGTTAAAGTCTCCTCCAATACGACATTACTTATACCTAAATTACTAATTTGCTGATTTAAGGTAATATAAAATTCTGGGTCATCTCTGTTTAGTCCGTATACATTTACAAACAAAAAGTCGTGTTGTTTAATTTCTGCTAAGACCATGAGGCTATTCCATCATCGCCCTTGTGAACATTTTAAATTTTAGTTTCAAAGTTGTTATTGAAAAGTATTGCCACACCTCTTGCATTAGAAGCATGACTAGAGAAATATCTTAGGTACCCCATTCAGATTGTATATAGCGTTCCATTTTTTCTTCGAAGTGTGTGTCCTGCAGAAAATAACTTGAATAAGTGCACATATTTTGCTGAAAGAGCATTGTACAAAACTAAAATGAAATCAGTGAACAAGGAATTAATCCATAAGTTATGTTGAACACGACATGATAATAACTGTGACACCACATACACAACATTTAAGTCTTGTTTTCATTTCTGCTTGTTGATTGGTTGTTGCTTGATTGTGCTTGGTCAATTCTCTCCTTATTGTCATCGTCTCACACACACACACACACACACACACACACACACACACACACACACACACACACACACACACACACACACACAAACGCGCGCACGTGCCTGCGCTTGCACACACATACACGCACGCACACGCACACACACACACACACACACACACACACACACACACCACACACACACACGCACACACACACGCACGCACGCACGCACGCACGCACGCACGCACGCACATACACTCACATGCGCCCACGCACACACATAGGCCGATGCCCACACATCATAACACACGTGTACATCCACTACACACACACACACACACACACACACACACACACACACACACACACACACACACACACACATGGTAGGTAGGCACTCAAGGTCTGACCAGCGCGTTTGGCTAATGCGTAGGTCAGACATCTGCTGAGTCGAAGCCACGAGACCCTCTTCTTTAATTGTCTCATCTTTGTTGTTCATTCATTTATCCATCAGTTTCAAATCATGAGTAGTGTGGTCTCAAAACTTAGCGGATGTGGTTGTAGCGTATATGGACTAGTCCGCACACAGTGGCGCCCCCTTGATGAAACTGAAACCGAAACTCAAACTGTCATCGTTGGATTTTCTTTCCTTATTTTTTCATTGCAGTCGCTCACTAACACTTCCCAGATACGCTCATCCCTACCACACACATTCATCTGTTTCTTTTCCATATTCAAACCAATCTGCAACAATTTATTTTCTGCCGTCGGATTTGAATATGAGAAACCTGTACAATTTGCCCGGTGTCGCGTGAAATCTGTGAACGTGATATCTGGGAAGGCTTCCCAGATATCACAGATTTTTTGGGGGAACGCGTTCCCAAAATATACTGTGATATCTGGGAAGGTCCGTGATATCTGGGAACTTGGTCTTTCAGAGCTCAAAAGGGCAGAAAGAAGACGAAAAAAGAATGGATTTTTGAGATAAGGTAGGAAACAATTTATTTAGGTGCAGTTGAGATCTTTGCCCTTCTTGGCACTTTTTTCCCCATTAATTTCTTGGCATAATTTTCACAAAGTTTCCAGATTTCACGATTGGTACAGGAAATCTGGGAACGCGTTCCCAGATATCACGGTTCCCAGATGTCATACCGGGCCTTTTGAAGACACTTCTGATCCACGTTTTCCCTGACGAGTATTTGACGGCATTGGTGGTGTTATTTCATCGGTCGTGACGTCACTCCTCCTCCCCTGTCCACTCCCTTCTCCGCCCTTTCACACCGCCTGCCCTTCATCCCCGTCCTGTCCCACCCCATCCCCTCATCTCCCTCCTCCCCCCAATCCCCGTTTTTTGCCCCAAACCAACCAACCAACCAACCACCTCTCTCTCTCTCTCTCTCTCTCTCTCTCTCTGCCAGGCTTATAAACGAACTAATCCTCTCTCACAGCTTGGTCACGTTCAATCTAAAACTATTTCTATATTGTCGTCATGATCATATAAATATTGTCACGAACTCGATTCTCCTGCATTTTGTCACATGTGGGTAAAACGAAAAAAAGGGGTGTTAGGAAGCTTTCTCATTTCAATGAATAAAGCTTTCTTTCAGTGATGTAAACAACTAAAAGTCACATGACATGTTTTAACACACGAAACCTCCTCTCAAATGACATCAAGACAAGTTGTAAACATAGTGTAGTGTCGGTGCCAGTGAACAGCAATGACATCAAGACAAGTTGTAAACATAGTGTAGTCGTGCGGTGACAGTATGAGACAAGTTGTAAACATAGTGTAGTGTCGGTGCCAGTGTAGACAAGTTGTAAACATAGTGTAGTGTCGGTGCCAGTGAGACAAGTTGTAAACATATTGTAGTGTCGGTGCCAGTGAACATAATGCAAGACAAGTTGTAAACATATTGTAGTGTCGGTGCCAGTGAACAGCAATGACATCAAGACAAGTTGTAAACATAGTGTAGTGTCGGTGCCAGTGAGATGCGACAAGTTGTAAACATAGTGTAGTGTCGGTGCCAGTGAGGACAAGTTGTAAACATATGTAGTGTCGGTGCCAGTGAACAGCAATGACATCAAGACAAGTTGTAAACATAGTGTAGTGTCGGTGCGAGTGAACAGTATATAATCAGCCTCGGGAACCAGCTTGATTAGTGTGCGGCCACGTACGTGCGTGCATGGTGTGTGTGTGTGTGTGTGTGTGTGTGTGTGTGTGTGTGTGTGTGTGTGTGTGTGTGTGGTGTGTGTGTGTGAGTGCCCACGCGCCTGTACATGCGTGCATGCGTGTGCCTGTGTGGGTGTGTGTGCGCGCGCACAAACGTGTGTGTGTGTGTGTGTGTGTGTGTGTTGTGTGTGTGTGTGTGTGTATGTGTGTGTGTGTGTGTGGTGTGTGTGCGCGCGCGCGCGCGCGAACCCGCGTACGTGCGCGCATGCATTGCAAATATAACAGCAACATACCATATTGTGAAGCGTTCACACGCACCTTTTTACCTTTGTGTCAGTGTGTTTGCCTACGTTTTCTTAGAAATTATGTTTAGTTTTGGCTTTGTGCATGTACATGTGACTGTACGCAAATGTACATGTACATGTGATTGTGCACACGTGGAGGCATTGTGTGTGCGTGCGTGCGTGCGTGCGTGCGTGCGTGCGTGCGTGCATGGTGGTGTGTGTGTGTGTGTGTGTGTGTGTGTGTGTGTGTGTGTGTGTGTGTGTGTGTGTGATGCGCGCGCGCGCGTCGTGCGTGCGTGGTGTGTGTGTGTTGTGGTGTGTGTGTGTGTGTTGTGTGTGTGTGTGTGTGTGTGTGTGTGTGTGTTTTCGTGCGTGTGTAAGAGGGTGGGTACGTGGGTAAGAGAGAGAGAGAGAGAGAGAGAGAGAGAGAGAGAGAGAGAGAGAGAGAGAGAGAGAGAGAGAGACGTTATTCTGGTTATAACGAAGCAACCAGATAGAAATTCGTTAAAACCAGCACGTCGGTTGTAACGAAAGCCGGACATAACGCAGCAATTTTGATTGTCCCCCACGATTCGTTATAGGCAGCTTCAACTGAAAATGTGTGTGTGTGCGTGTGCGTGTGTGTGTTGTGTGTGTGTGTGTGTGTGTGTGTGTGTGTGTGTGTGTGTGTGTGTGTGTGTGTGTGTGTGTGAATTATGCTTCTTTGCTTTGAATGAAAAACGTTGATATTCTGTTCATAATGTTTTGTTAAATGTCAGTACAACCTTGAGTTAATCTGACAATAAATTGGTTTCAGTCAGTCAGTGTGTGTGTGTGTGTGTGTGCTTACGTGCACCTGTGTTGTGTGGTGTGTGCTTACGTGCACCTGTGTGTGTGTGTGTGTGTTGTGTGTGTGTGTGCGTGCGTGCTGCGTGCGTGCGTGCGTGGTGCGTGCGTGCGTGCGTGCGTGTGTGTGTGGTGTGTGTGTGTGTGTGTGTGTGTGTGTGTGTGTGTTATGTGTGTGTGTGTGTTCATGTGCACTCATGCATTCTTATGAAACCACACACACACACACACACAGCGCCGCGCGCGCGCGCGCGCCGCGCGCAGGCACACACAATGCCTCCACGTGTGCACAATCACATGCACATGTCACATGTCACATGTACATGCACATGTACATGCACAAAGCCAAACTAAACATAATTTCTAAGAAAACATTGGCAAACACACTGACACAAAGGAAAAAGTTGCGTGTGAACTCTTTACAATATGGTATGTTGCTTATATATTTGCAACAGCGTACCAAAGGTAGTCACTGCAAAGATTGGACAGTAGCATAACGCTTAAAATTTCTATAAAGTACAACTCTGTATATGGCCCTAAAGATGTCAACAATAAAAATACACAATGTCATGATAGTAATAACACCATCATACACACTCCCAAAACATTGGTTTTGTTCTCATCAAAATTCTATCAAGTTAAATACAATTCAGAGTATTGTAGTCATGAGAAAGGTACAAAAAGAGTTCAACACACATTCAAATATATCACCCTTGCCGCGCCCCCCCCCCTCCCCCTCCCCTTCTAAAAAATAAAGCGATAGGCACAAACCAAACTCACACTCATCCGGCCTCACACAACTTCTCAGACACGCACCGACTTCTGCATCATCACCATTTCCATGAGGAAAGAAAGATGAAAAAGTGTGGAGACAGTTGGATGGGCCAGAAAGGCAGGAAAACAATGGACGATAGTAAGGAATAAGAATAACATGTAAAAAATAAGATTACAGGAACAAGTCAAGGCAGAGTCACAGAGACGCTCAAAAAAGAGAAAATTACTAGCACAGAGATTCCAGACAGTGTAGAAGAGTAAAATACCCCATCCCCAACCCCACCACATGCAAACACATTCGCGAGCGAACACACACATACACATGCCCAGTCACAACAGTCAAAACACAAAGTGCTCATTTTAAAGAACATACAGGCAAACACAATGACAAAAACATTTCAAAAACTGAATGTACTTTCACAATATGATATGCTGCTGTAATATTTGCAACAGTGTTCCAAAAGTAGGCCATTGCAACGACCGGACAGCAGCATGACGCATTTATTTGTATAAAGTACAACACTGTATCTGGTACTAAAGATGTCAAGAAATAAGAATACACAATGTCAGGGATAGTATGAACACCATCATACACGTTCTCCAAAGCACTGGTTTTCTTTTCATCAAAATTTCATCTAGTGAAATTCAACACTGGATACTGTAAGTCACAAGAAACACAATTCACACACACACACACACACACACACACACACACACACACACACACACACACACACACACACACACACACACACAAGCAACCTTGTACACAGGGACAATTAAAAAGCCAAACTACTACTACTACTACAACTACACACACACACACACACACACACACACACACACACACACACACACCACACGCACACACACACACACACACACCACCACCACCACTACCACCACCATCACAACCACACCACACCACACACACATCATCATCATCATCATCATGTTAAAAGATGCAAAAATCAGCATAGCATCGATATGGTTCATGTGTGACTACTAACTTTATCTTAATACACATAGCGAAGTACTGTTCGAGCCGCTCGCTGGGTCACCCATCGACACCGGAAAACTTCCAGTGTACATGACATGCTGGAGACCTTCAGTGGTCCCCCCTCACAGAACAAAGGAGAAAAGCGCGACCAGCCAACTTCTCTAAATACCACAACGGAAGCCTCATCATCAACGCGTCCCACAAACCCTCTCAGAATCTCTCTGCACCCAAAGGAACCCAACGGTCCCATCCAGCAACCTACCACCTTTCCAGCTGCAGGACTCTCTACAGACAGAAATCGTTCTTTCCTAGGACCATATCTGACTGGAACAGCCTTCCCCCTGAGGTTGCCTTCAGCCCCACCCTGGAGGGCTTTAAATCCCGAATCTGATCCCACACCCCTCCCCCTGTCGCCATCCCCCCAACACCTCCCGCCCAGCAAACTCTACCTCAAGCGACTTCAAACTGTATGCAAACCCCTAGTCTACAGATCCTCACAAAGATGACGGGGGTAGTCAAGGGAAAAACGAAGAAGTGGGTCAAACTGCCAACTGCAGCATGTGGTGTATGGAACCGAAATTGTCTGTTTGGATCACAGAAGTGGAGAGCTTCTGTGGTTTGGATATTACTGACTGTCAAATCATGAATTAGGCACAACAAAAATAAGTGAACAATTAAGATCCAAATACCAGATTTTATCATTTGTCTTTCACAACAGTGCTATTTTTAGTCAACTGAGATCGATCGATGGAAGCAAACACTTCTGTTTGGTGTCGTCTGCTCCTACCTGCAACTGGCGTTTGAAATCGGGGTTTTCGTCCGCATCACTGTCAGACATGGTCTCCTCTAGCTGCCAGGTCTCTTCATCGGAGCTATCAAAGACTTCGCTTTCAGTAAAACAGTCGCTGGAGTTCATGATGACAGGAAAAGTTGGCAAGCGCTTGCCGTGTGAGCATGGCGAATTCAAGATTGCGTCGGAAGGGAAACCCCGTTTTGACATACTTTGTTGCGTTGCTTACAGCCAAAAGTTTTTATAATAAGAGTTTTTTTTCAAGTTGAATGTGTCTTTATAGGTTTCTTTTTGTAAGTAATTGATTTGAGTAGAAAGAAGGCGTTTTTACCAGTAACAATTTCCGAAAAAATAACCATCGATCACTGGATATTGAAAAGCTAGGAGTTAAACGCATTCATAATGCACATCAGGAAGTCTATTCTTGTAAGCTTACAGTTATTCTAAAAACAGCAGTCCGTTTGGACCGTTTTCCTATTCGAAAGAAAAGTTAATATACACGACATTCCTATCTATAAGAAATCAGAACAAATTTGCTAAACTGACTTTCTTTTTTGATGTTAATTGCAGTATCTGAAAAGATAATTTAGAGAGAAAAAAAAATGCAAATTACTGACACAAAAATATTTGTTCTTTTTTGTTACTAATACAACCCTAGACGGTATTTAAATGAACGAAAACCAGAGAGTCTCGGGTGCGTTTTTACTATTACTCTGTGACATAGTTTGACATTAAACCACTGCGCTTAAATGTGCGTGAAAAAACAGAGAATCAGTTTATCCTAAACTTTTATTACCACTGGTACAGACAGTTAACGTTACGTCCTTATTTTTTCTTTGTCATGAACCCCCCTTGGTCTCATCTCCTCTTTTGTCTTTGTATGAACACCCCTGTTTGATTAACAACTAGCAAAATATTCCACAAGTTGTACATTCCTGTTCCATAACCCCTTAAAAATGTTTTAAAAGTTCAGATATACATATTTTTAAAATTAAAATTTTTTTTTTTTTTTTTTTTTTTTTTTTAAACCCGCCGTTGTAGGCACATAGGATACTTTTTTTTTTTTTTTTTCTTTTCTTTTTTTTCCCCCCGTTTTTCGTTCTTTTTTTCTTTTTTTTTCTTTTTTTTTTTTAAAATTTTTAATTGTTCTTTTTAAACATAGGACAGACAGTACAAAAAATTCAACACCAGAAAATTTTCAGGAAATTAATACAAATACAGCGGGTTGATCCGTGACGTAATTCTAAAAAAATGAGGATAAAAAGGTTATTAAAAAAGGGGTATAACTTTGCCCTTTTGACCCAAACAGTTTTCTGAGACATATCAATACGCATACATATTTTTTAAATTTTAAATTCTTTTTTTCAGTATGAAAATACTAAATTTAAATTTGAGTTGTTTACCCACATTTGATTTGTGATAAAATTTTAGCAACCCCGCAGAATTGGGTCAAAAAACCTTGTACTCTGAAGGGTTACGCTTTAAATAAAACTATTTTTTCGTTAGAATAGTTTGGTTGTTACTTTTTCTTTTATCAAATTTTTGAAATGTCCTCCAAAATTTTTTTGTCCTTTCACGGCCCAAAGGTGGTCTTTTGTTTTTTTTTTCGTTATGACAAAACGAACATTTATCTAAACTCTTTTATATTCATTTTCGAAAAATTACTTTTTGTTCCCAAAAATTTGAGTTACTCTGATTGGAACCATTTCAGTTTAATATCTTTTTTTTTTTTTCCAATGTTCTTGAATGTTTTTAGCCAACAGACCTCAGTTCCTACCCTTTTTTTCCCCACTTCTACAACACTTGGGTCATTTGCCTTCCATTAAGATTCATAATAATCCTTGCCCCCTTATGACTTTTTTGGGTTTTTTCTTAATTTGGGTTAGAAAAATTCGGGGCCCTGCGCGTAAAATTCCCCTATTCTCTTGCGTTTTTTCCACAGACATATATTCATGGTAAGTAAAAAAATTACTGAACCCCATATTTTTCTGTGAAAGTTGGAATGTAAAAAGTTGCCATTGTCATCCAAAAGATTTCCTACAAAAATACATTTTTCTGATCCAGTTTTTTAAAAACTGTTTTTTTTCAATTTAATATGTTTGTTAAAAAAAAAGGGTTCAACAAAAATCTTCTACAGTTTTGACATTTTTTTACCTCAAAAAATTCTTTGAGCTTTAAAAACATCTTTCCGAATGTATTTACACACCTGGTTCGGCAAATCGGCCCTAGTTTCCTTTATGTAAATATTCGGATACTGAAGTCTGAAAAGTTCTTTCCTTTTTTGGGTTTTACTGATTGTTTTTTTACGAATCCAGTTATTTCAAGCTTTCAGATTTTTTTAAGTTGGGTAACCCATACCCCCAGTGAGTTTTAAACAGATTTTTCTATTTATTCATCTTTTTTTTTTTCCCATACAAATTTTAAACACTAATTTTTTAATTTCCCTCAAAAAGACGGCGGGTTTTTGGGAAAACAAATCCTAAATGAAAAATTTGGATAACACAAGCCTTAAAAACGTGCTCTACCAGTGGTGAAATTTTGCTTTTAGCCAAGTTCGTATAGTGATTTATTTCAGAGAACTTTTCCCAAAAAATTTCCCAAAACTTCACATTCTTTTAAATCATTCGTGACCAGCCCCAAAAATCTTAAAAAGGGTTTTGGGATTCCATTCCATCTTCAGGGGGGTAAAAATTTCAGTGCGAGTTCCCATACTTCCAAGCCAATGCTATGTCTTTTCTGTGTTTAATCAACCCAGATACCTTCCAAATTTGTCAAGGGTTCTGATTGTTTTTTTAAAACGTTTTTCTGTCCCCCTCTAAAGAAGTTCAGTGTCGTCGGGTATTGTATATTTTATTTTTCAAATTTCCAATTTTGACCCTGGGGGGGTTTTTTTGGTGTTTGGGGGGGGGGGGGGGTGGGGGGGGTTTTTTTAATTTTTTTAAAAGTTTTTTTGGGGGGGGGGGTTTGGTTGATTTGGTGTTTAAAATTTTTGGTTTTGGGGGGAAAAAGGGAAAAAGGGGGGGGGGGGTGGGTTTTGGAAAAAGTTGATTTTTTGGGGTTTTATTTTTTTTTTGGGGTTTTTTGGGGCTGTTTTTTATTTGGTTTTGGGTTTTTTGGAAAGGGGGGGGGGGGTTTTTTTGTTTGGGGGGGTTTTTTAAAAAAAAAAAAGGGGAAAACCCCTTTCCGGGGCTTTTATTGTTGTCCATATTTTTAACACATATCCAGCCTTTTCAAAAGTTTTTTTTCCCCCCAAAGGATTTTTCTCTTCCTTTTAATTGGGGGCATTTGGGTCAGTAAGGCTTAGATTTCACACTGTTTAAAACCCTTTTCCCCGAATATAAATTTTTGTAAAATGATTCACTCCCTCAGCAATTCATTATCATTTTTTAAACTGTACCGCCCTTTTGTTAATTTTTGTTAATGTTTACTTGCATATTCCTTTTTTTAAAGGGCCGAAAAAAGATTTTGTTATTTTTTCCCCTTGGGCCCCCATCTTGCTCTTGAACGCAGCAAGACCCTTTCCCATTTTTTTTATGTTTTACACTGACCAGTTCTTTTTTTCAATTTTCAAGAGCTGCTTTTTCTACTTAGTATGTAAATCCTTTCTTTCAATTTGCTATATTTTTTTTTAAGTTCTTTTTCTCTTTTGAAAGCTTCACGTTTCTTCATTGTTCGTGGGCAATAGTTTTCCCTCTAATCTTCATCAGCAGCGTATCCGGGACAGGATCCAGATAACAAACGCAGATCAAATTTTGCTAAAATTTTCTAGGGAATCACGACAAAAAGGTAGGGCTCGTACTCTTCTTTACCTTTTTTTTTACATTATTTATTTCTGCTACTTTTTATGTTTTTAATAGGGAAATTGAATTTCCCCAGTAACTTCTCCCCTCTTGTTGGCCACATTTTCGGTTAAATTATTAAGAGTGATCGGATCGGTAGCCCGGTATATATCTGCTTTAGTAACATAACACTTAATATATCCAAACAGAAAATGTCTATCTACTCTGCGGAAAGGGTGTTCCTTCTCCCCTTGTACCTCCAAACCGGGGTTTTATTCCCGCCAAACATCACGAGGTCCAGATTATCCATCATTCATTTTTTGTTCTTGGCCCTTTTGGTTATTTTTGGTTTGTAGTTACAACATCGAGTGTAATTGGACAGAGTTCCCCGTCTCCTGCAATGATTTCTTTTTTCAACCCCTATTCGAAGTTTTTTTAATGTAATGTAAAACCTGGGTGTCACGATTAGGTCCATACAAAACACAATTTAAAAATTCCATGTCCCTTGCTTTTATCGGGCAAAAATATAGTTGCCAAGTCGGTTTTTTATAAACTTGTTCAAGCGGAAAACAAAGTTATTTTTTAAACAGTAAGGGGAACCCCCCCGGAGTTAAATTATGTGAGGCAAAATAAAATTTATAGCCCCATTCGCTTTAACGAAAGGGTTCTGTTTAGGACTCAGTGAGTGTTTGTAGCAGTAATTTAAAACATTTTTTTTAAATAATTTAAAAAACGTCTCGACGTTTTCTGAGCATTTGCGAACCTTGGCATTCATAGACCCAATTTTTTATTTCCCACAAGCATTACGGGAGACAGATGTATACTTAATAGGAATTTTCATTGTTTCCCCAAATTACATAAAAAGCGAAATGTTTTTTCTAAAGACTTGGCAAAAAAGAACAAAACTGGAAACGGAAACCATGTCACATAATATGCAATCATCGCAAAGCACAAATCAACTTGCATAATGAGAAATCAAAGAACCTGTCAATTCATGGGACAATGAACATACCCCACGACCGATTTACACATGCATTTTCACATGAATAAATCATGTAAGCATTGAATGTTTTTGGATGGGCATGGCATGAGCGTGCAAAGAAAAAAAAAAATCGTCATTGGCATCATCTTTACGTTTTCAACCAAATATAATCTTTGATGGAGTATGATCAAATCGAACAGGGAAAAAACAAAACAAAACAAAAACAAAACAAAAAAAAAACCCAATTCGGCGGCAAAAAACGCCAAAACCCCAAAGGGGTTAGTTTTATAAAGCAAATAAAATTTTGCATGTATCCCCCCTTCGCCATTTACACACACACACACACACCTCACACACACACACAACACACCACGCGCGCGCGCCTTCACCGTCACACGCGCGCACGGCGTTGAATCACGCACGAAGCCCCGACAGTGGGGAGGAGGGAGAAAAAAAAAAAAAAAAAAAAAAAGGGGGGGGGGAACAGAGAGGAGGCGGGACGGAAAACAGGGGAAAAGGGGGGGGGGTTGGGGGGGGGGGGGGGGGGGGGGCGGAGAGAAAGCACAGGGCGGAAAAGGATAATCCTCTTTCGTCCTGAAAAGTCAAATCATCTTTCCCGTTGTGCACAATATCATAGATCAGATACAGACATAAAGTGCTACAGTTCATGCAAATGCATTTTTATTACACAGGCAATTTTGTTAATACAAAAAGCAATGTATGAGTGTAAGAAAGGCAATATGGCTTTGGGGCCTGACAACTCTTTTTCAATCTGGTACACACGCAATTTTTCAGCACAATGTGCAAGTTGGGAAAAACACGTACACAAACGCAAAATGATGCATTCACATATTTCAAATTTTATGTTTCTAACGTATAACACCACACACACCCACACACACACACACACCACGCATGAAAATAAAAAAAAAAGTCTAAAGCAACCAACAGGTAATGCACTAAAACAAATTTATAAAAAAATTTTGGGTTTACGGCTAAATGACACAAAAAAATATCAGAATTCATTTTTTTTTTATGGGCACAAAAAAGCAGAATATTTGGAATTGCAGAGGAAAAACGAAGAAAGAAAGAAAAAAAAAAAAAAAAACCATATTATGAATTTTTTTCCCCATTTACCGAGAAGATCACAAAACATCCCACCAGGAGTAAAGAGAAGAATGAAACAAGAATACAATTTTTCAACCAAAACAAATTTAATCAGTGAAAAATAACCCCCTCGCGCTAACTGATCTAGCAAGACAAGGTTCGAAGAGTGTGTTGCCCCCAAAATCGCAAAAGACAACACCCACAACCCACACACCACACACAATACACAAACACAACACACACAACACAACAACACACCCACACACACGTGCCGCGAGCGCACATAAACGCATATTCCCCATTTTGGGACATCTAAGCAGAAAAGGAAGAATGTGAGGGGGCCCCAAAGCGAGGGGGGGGGGGGGGGGGCAACAAATCCCAAAAGGGGGGTGGGGACCGGGGAAGGTCAGCCTAAAAACAGGGTAAAATGTCTTGTCAACATTGGCAAGAAAAATGTTTTCAATATCATGTACCACAATTTGCCAATAAAAAAACATGAATCATAATCAAGCGTATAGTTATTTCAATTTCCAGTTTTAACACCAGAGACTTGTAATAAAAACCTTTTTGTACATGAAATTTGAGAGCCATGTATACAGATCCCTTTTGTACAACAGTCCACAAAATTTTTGGCCACAGACAGAGACTACACACAGAATTAGTTTAATGGCCCCCGTGGGTTTCCCCCCATCACTTGTAAAAAACAGTGCATCAAAAGAAAAAGCAATATTTTATAATTGCGAGTAAATAAATCCTTTCAAGGCCCCACACCCTACCTATCTCCCCAAAGTACACAACTTCCTCCACCCCCCCACCCAACACCCACACCATAAACAACCCCCACTTACAATCAAACGATCCCCCCCCCCCCCCCCCCCCCCCCCCCCCCCCATCAAGGTAAATCACGTAAAAATTAACAAAAATGTTTGAAACCGAGGGAAGAGAGAGAAGAGAGAGAAAGAGAGAGAGGGGAAAAGAGAGAGGGGGGGGGACAGGAAGGAGGAAATTCTTCTTGATTCAATGTTTTAAGGGAAGTGTGAAAAAAAAAAAAAGATCCAAATATATCAGCTACACGACACGAAATTACAAGAGAAAACAAACCAGAATCAAACTAAATTAACAGTTGTTTTACCTATTTCAAGTTTCAGGAAAAAAGAAACCAAAGACAAGAACCCCCAAAAATTTTGTTTGACATAAGTGTGCAGGGAAAAAGAAAACCCCCATGACATGATACACACAGCCAACTGTCACTTCAGGGTCCTCTTGGCACTGTCACTTGGAAACATTGCCCTGCGGAAAGCGCTCGAGGCATAGAATGTTTAATTTTTGGGGTCTGTCCATTTAAAGGTTTTTTCCATCACTCTTCCATTAGAAACCCACGGACATCGTTGCTGATGTTTGTGTGCATTTGTGGAGAGTTGGAAATTGGCGTAGGGTTTGGTCCCCTCAATGACGTTTCCCTTTTTTTTTCAGTTTTCTTCTGTTATCAATATAGATCCCGTTTTCTTCGTCAAAAACCTCACCAGTATTGGCCTGGCTTTAGCACTGCCTCGTTTTCCGACCCGTGGGCCACCTCGATGTCAGCAGCGGCGGTGGCGATGCCAACTCCGTCCGTGAAGACCCGGCACACCTTCCGCACACAGTCGTCGGCCATCTCCCCGTCCGCCTCCGGCACCCGGTACACACGTAGGTTCCAGCGTCTGCTGTACTGCTGCAGGTCGTTCAGACTGCTTTCGTTCTCCTTGATCCGCCTCTCCTGCTGTCGTACCACATTCGCCAGACTGTCACTTTTCTTCTTTCTGCCACGATATCCGCCTGTGCCTTTTCCAGCTTACTTTCTGCTGTTAGTATCCTTCCTTCCAGTTCTCCCACCTTTTCCATGAAATTGTCGGTCAAAATTTTCACCTCGTTTTTCATTTTTTCTATATCCTTTTTTGTTGCTAGATTGTCGAAGCGACGATCTATTTTCTCGAGGGCTTTGTCGAGGGCTTCTTGAAAATTCATATCGTCGGCGGCAGGTTCGATGTTTAAACGCTTCGTTTCAGGTTTAGCACATCTATCCTCGCACACACTTGTGTCACTGTCTGAAGTAGAACAAAAGTTCCTCTTCTGTCTACCCGGTGT
>CM031595.1:181940058-181950058 GCA_018398815.1 Conus ventricosus
TCAGAGGTGTAACCTATTGAAGAATTAGCTAAAACCTATAATTTCATTCCCCAATTTGTAGGCTTATCCCAAATATACTGTCTAAAGCTATATCTACCCTTATTTCCAACCACGCATTCATTAATACAAATGTTCAGAAAAGACTGAAACAATTTTTGATATTTGTACCTTATCAACTTCATTGGAAATCTTGCTTTTGAAATCTTATCACCAGGATTTTCAGTTCAATGATTACACATTCTTACAAAAACACATTAACTGCTACATTTTCAACATAAACCTTCTCGCCCATAAGCCATGATACAAGGACTTACTGCGCTAGTACTTTCCATGTTTGAAGCCTGAACAATACTCATACCCATCAAAAGACCGATGAAACGATGAAATTCCTCTAGATTAGTATCACACCCAGAAGAACACATACAAGGCTTTCCTGGGCCAGTTCCTTCTGCATAACTGTTGTTATAAGGACAAAGCTGACCAATAAGACCGGCAGTATGCATAACTGTTGTTATAGGAACAAAGCTGACCAACAAGACCGGCAGTATGAACTGACAGAAAAGTCCGGTGGCCGCAGGTATTGACTGCTGTCATCCTATGTCCTCAGATCATCAAGGCAGACTACTGGGGGACGGCGGGGTTCAAAGGGAGGTTGGGGTGTGGGGGAAGGGGGGAGGGCAGAGTGTTATTAGATCCTGGATTCTCCCTGATGTAACCTTCGTTCCTGGAACAAAAAGTTTAAAAACATATTTCCAGCTGATAAAAATGTGCGTGCACACACACACAACACACACACACACACACACACAACACACACACAGTCACACACACACACACACACACTTGCACACGCAAGCAACCTTGTAAGCAGGGACAATTAAAAAGCCAAACTACGACTAAGCTTACAACTACTACTACTACTACTATTACCACACACACACACACACACCACCACCACACCACACCACACCACACACGTCACCATGTTAAAAGATGCAAAAACCATGGACACTGGATTATAACCAGCACAGCATCGATAGAAATCCTGTGTGACCTCTAAGTTTATCTTAATGCACATGGCGAAGTTCTTTTCGCAGAAAGTGGGTCAGACTGCCAACTGCAGCATGTGGTGCATGGAAGCGAAATTGTCTGTTTGAATCACGGAAGTGGAGAGCTTCTGTGGTTTGGATATTACTGACTGTCAAATCATGAATTAGGCACAACAAAAATAAGTAAACAATTAAGTGCCAAATACCAGTTTTTATCATTTGTCTTTCACAACAGTGCTATTTTTAGAGAACTGAGAACAAGGATGGAAACAAAACACTTCTGTTTTGTGTCATCTGCTACGATCTGCCACTGGCGTTCTGAAATCGGGGGTTTCGTCCATATCACTGTCAGACATAGCGTTCTCTAACTCTCTCAGTCTCTTCATCAGAGCTATCAAAGGTTTCGCTATTAGTGAAAGAGTCGATGGAGTTCATGATTACAGGAAAAGTTGGCAAGCGCTTGCTGTGTAAGCATGGCGAATTCAAGATGGCGTCGGAAGGGAAACCCCGTTTTGACACACTTTGTTGCGTTGCTTGCAGCCAACAATCTTTGTGATAAGAGGTGTGTTTTTTTTTTCAAGTTCAATGTGTCTTTATTGGTTCCTTTTTGAAAATAATTGCTTTGAGTAGCAAGAATGCGTTTTTGTATATACCAATTTCTGAAAAATAACCTTCGATCACCAGTGATTGAAAAACAAGGGAAAGAACTGCAAGGAGTTAAACGCATTCATAATGCAAAACAGGAAGTCTAGTCTTGTAAGCTTACAGTTATTCTAAAAACAGCATTCCGTTTGTACCGGTCATCCTATTAGAAATGTTTCCATGAGCGCGACAGTCCTCGCCGTCAATGTAACAATAAAAACAAATCAGAACAAATTTGCTAAACTGACTTTCTTTTTTAATATTAACTGTAATATCTGAAAAGATTAATCTAGACAAAAAAAATGCAAATTACTGACATGAAAATGTTTGTTATTTGTTTGCTACTAATACCACCACTATGAGAGATATTTAAATGAATGAAGACAGAGGATACATGGGAGACGATGTTTCGCACTATTACCTTCCTAACTAGTGCACTTAAAAATAATTACACAATGAAAAATAGAAACTGCAGTTTGGGGTCCCTATACTGTCCGGACAGGCTACTGTGCGGTATCAACCGTCAGCGGCTACACAATTTCCCGGGAAAACTCGTCTTAACGAGTAAAGAAACACTCCTGACATGTCGAAGTCAGCGCGTGTTTCCGGAATGGTGATAGTGTGTTAATGTAATCTCCTTTTTTTCTTTGTCATTGAACACACCTGCTGGTCGTCATCTCCTCTTTGACTTTGTCACTGAACACACCTGATGAGATTAACAACTAACAAATATTCAACTAAGTTATACATTTCTGTGCATGGACAAAAACTTCCTTGCTATTTTTACACTGAACAGTATTAGGACTGTGGACGGTTTGTGACGATTGTCGTATTTTCCCAAATATTGGCAATATGTGCAAATCATTCACTGGCTGCGCAATATTGTGTTAGAACTCCAATTCCGCCGATGCCCTGCTTGTGTGGTTTAAGTCAAATTGTCTCTGCTTAACACACTTACCAAGTGCAAGTTAAAATGTCTCTGATTAACACAACTTACCGCGTGCAAGTTAAAATGTCTCTGATTAAACAACTTACTACGTGCAATTTAAAATGTCTCTGATTAACACAACTTACCACGTGCAAGTTAAAATGTCTCTGTTTAACACAACTTACCACGTGCAAGTTAAAATGTCTCTGTTTAACACAACTTACCGCGTGCAAGTTAAAATGTCTCTGTTTAACACAACTTACCGCGTGCAAGTTAAAATATCTCTGATTAACACAACTTACTACGTACAATTTAAAATGTCTCTGATTAACACAACTTACCACGTGCAAGTTAAAATGTCTCTGTTTAACACAACTTACCACGTGCAAGTTAAAATGTCTCTGTTTAACACAACTTACCGCGTGCAAGTTAAAATGTCTCTGTTTAACACAACTTACTGCGTGCAAGTTAAAATGTCTCTGATTAACACAACTTACTACGTACAATTTAAAATGTCTCTGATTAACACAACTTACCACGTGCAAGTTACAATGTCTCTGTTTAACACAACTTACCGCGTGCAAGTTACAATGTCTCTGTTTAACACAACTTACCGCGTGCAAGTTACAATGTCTCTGTTTAACACAACTTACCGCGTGCAAGTTACAATGTCTCTGTTTAACACAACTTACCGCGTGCAGATGAGGGCAGGGGACAAGATGGACAAATTGGGTGAAACGAACTTTGTTCTCCCCGTCTCAATGTGTGTTCCGCCTAGTGTCTTCTCTCTAGATGACTGTGTCGTGAAGGGAACGTCCCACTAGTCCGAGGGTTCACTAGTCCGAGGGTTCACTAGTCCGAGGGTTAGGGTTAGGGTTAGGGTAGTCCGAGGGTTCACTAGTCCGAGGGTTAGGGTTAGGGTAAGGGTTAGGGTTAGGGTTAGAACCCTACCCTCAGACTAGTGAACCCTCGGACTAGTGAACCCTCGGACTAGTGAACCCTCGGACTAGTGAACCCTACCCTGTCGTGAAACAGGTCCCGCACCGTCACACCATGTCAATGAAGTGTGTTCATTGTTTGTGCGGTCATTGCACCGTCACACTATTTCTATGAAGTGTGTTTATTGTTGGTGTGGTCATAGCACCGTCACACCATTTCAATGAAGTGTGTTTATTGTTGGTGTGGTCATTGCGCCGTCACACTATTTCTATGAAGTGTGTTTATTGTTGGTGTGGTCATAGCACCGTCACACCATGTCAATGAAGTGTGTTCATTGTTGTGTGGTCATAGCACCGTCACACCATGTCAATGAAGTGTTTCATTGTTGTGTGGTCATTGCACCGTCACACCATTTCAATGAAGTGTGTTTATTGTTGGTGTGGTCATTGCCCGTCAACCATTTCAATGAAGTGTGTTTATTGTTGGTGTGGTCATAGACCGTCAGACCATTTCAATGAAGTGTGTTTATTGTTGGTGTGGTCATTGCACCGTCACACCATTTCAATGAAGTGTGTTTATTGTTGGTGTGGTCATAGCACCGTCACACCATTTCAATGAAGTGTGTTTATTGTTGGTGTGGTCATAGCACCGTCACACCATTTCAATAAGTGTGTTTATTGTTGGTGTGGTCATTGCGCCATCACACCATTTCTATGAAGTGTGTTCATTGTTTGTGTGGTCATAGTACCGTCACACCATTTCAATGAAGTGTGTTCATTGTTTGTGTGGTCATAGCACAATCAGATTCCTACCAAGAGGGCTACAGGTTACGGCCCACTTTCGACATAATCCAAAAGATGTTTGTGTCTTAAAACTGAACTTGCACATGAAGAAAATGTTTTATCGATATTCGGGTACTGACGACAGTGACACATCACTTCAATTCACATATTAATGATTTAAATGAGTCTGTCTGATACTCACCTTGTCGTTTACATCTTTACCACCTCTACCTTGTCTTGCCGTAACAGTCCAATTTGTGTTTTACCAGACCCTAAAATCCACTGCAGGTACTCTAAATATTATGTCGAAATCTATTGGTACGTTTCTGTGTCAGTGAATCGACTGTCCATTCGGGAACTTCGAAGAGTGCTCATTATCACTTATGCTGGAGAGGGACGGGGAAGGAGGAGGGGTGAGGGGGGTGTGGCAGTGTGTTGTTAAGATAAGCATAGAGATTATCTGCCGTGTGAGATGGAGGCGTCGTTCCTTCTCTCTGAACCTCCATTCTTGCTGTTTTGTAAATTCTCTCTCTCTCTCTCTCTCTCTCTCTCCTCTCTCTCTCTCTCTCTCTCTCTCTCTCTCTCTCTCTCTTCTCTCTCGGGGGAGCAAGCAATCCATTGTATGGGGTCAGCTCTCTACCCCAGTCCCAGTCACAGACCAACTGGCTCAGTTCTGGCTGTAAAGGAGGGCAGGGTGTGCACAGACACACAGACCAACTGGCTCAGTGCTGGCTGTAAAGGAGGGCAGGGTGTGCACAGACACACAGACCACTGGTCATGCTGCTGTAAGGAGGGTAGGGTGTGCCGACACACAGACATGGCTCATGCTGGCTGTAAAGGAGGGTAGGGTGTGCACAGAAACACAGACCAGCTGGCTCAGTGCTGGCTGTAAAGGAGGGTAGGGTGTGCACAGACACACAGACCACCTGGCTCAGTGCTGGCTGTAAAGGAGAGCAGGGTGTGTACAGACACAAGACCAACTAGATCAGTGCGGCTGTAAAGGAGGGCAGGGTGTGCACACAACACAGACCAACTGGCTCAGTGCTGGCTGTAAAGGAGGGCAGGGTGTGCACAGACACACAGACCAACTGGCTCAGTGCTGGCTGTAAAGGAGGGCAGGGTGTGCACAGACACACAGACCAGCTGGCTCAGTGCTGGCTGTAAAGGAGGGCAGGGTGTGCACAGACACACAGACCAACTGGCTCAGTGCTGGCTGTAAAGGAGGGCAGGGTGTGCACAGACACACAGACCAACTGGCTCAGTGCAGGCTGTAAAGGAGGGCAGGGTGTGCACAGACACACAGACCAACTGGCTCAGTGCTGGCTGTCCCTGTAAAGGAGGGCAGGTGTGCACAGACACACAGACCAACTGGTACAGTGCTGGCTGTAAAGGAGGGCAGGGTGTGCACAGACACACAGACCAACTGGCTCAGTGCTGGCTGGTAAAGGAGGGCAGGTTGTGCACAGATACACAGACCAAGCTGGCTCAGTGCTGGCTGTAAAGGAGGGCAGGGTGTGCACAGACACACAGACCAACTGGCTCAGTGCTGGCTGTAAAGGAGGGCAGGGTGTGCACAGACACACAGACCAACTGGCTCAGTGCTGGCTGTAAAGGAGGGCAGGGTGTGGAGGGAGTGGTCATTCCCATTTCAGTCTGCTGGCACTAACAGCCGTGTTACGTCACCAGGGGTTGGGGGCCGGCAAAATAATTTCAACATCCTTCGGATTTTTGGAATATGTGCTCGAGGAAGGAGAGATATGGCGAAGAAAGAGGGAGACAGGAGAACTAGGAAAACGTTGGACAGATACGAGGAGGAGAGAGAGAGAGAGAGAGGAGAGAGGAGGAGAGAGAGAGAGAAGAAGGAGAGAGAGAGGAGAGAGAGAGAGAGAGAGAGATGAGAGTGGCGGACAGAGGAAAGAGAGAGAGAGAGGGAGAGGGGGAAAACGATCTGATCAGGAGACTGGGGGGGGGGGGGGGGGGGGGGGGGGGGGGGGGGGGGGGGCATGATCTGATCAGGATTTACTTTGTACAACTTGAAGAACCAACAACAGCATGAATACCAGCACTCTGAAATCCTTTGTTGATACACTGACGTCGATAATCAATTTCAAAGGGCTTCACCTCACAACTCTTGAATTGAAGCCATCTAAAGACTTCAACCACCCGACGACTGAAACTACAATACAGGTCTGATGAATAAGAGAGTGGAATTAAGAACTATGGAATTAAGCAAAATGTCAGACATGTGTGACACAACACCCGCTGAAGAAGACAGAGGGGCAGAAAGACAGAGGGGCAGAAAGACAGACGGGGAGAAAGACAGAGGGGCAGAAAGACATAGGGGTAGAAAGACAACGCTGTGAACAGGAGGATCAGTGACCAAACAAAGAATGCAAAGGAAAGCTGGACACAACATCAGCGTGAGAACGTTGTAAACAATCTGGACATCAACAGCACAAAGAAAGCTTCCAGACCGCATGACTTCACCAACCACAGCCCAGTCATGTCAGCACCATCCAGGATAAAGTGGGGAACTGTCTGAAACAGGAAGGAGACTTGATCAAAAGGTTGACTGACTACCGCTCGGAAGCCTGTAACAAACTCAGCAAAGTGTTTCCAGTGTGCTAACAACACACAATTGAGGACATGAACATGATTTTCCCAATACTCCACGAAGGAGTCGTTGCTGCAATGACATCGTTACATTTGAGTAGACTGCAGCTAACATTCCTGTCAATCACATCTGCGCTGGGTAAATGTCTGTGTTTGATATCTGGTGGAAAAAAAAACGCTGGCTTACGTGAATAACGAATACCAAAACATCTCCATCGATGTAGTTAACAAGTTCTTATTGACTGAAATATTATGTTTATGTCACCGTCCACATTTCAAGTACCTCAAGTCACTCATGTAAATTACTTCAAACTATCTTAGGGAATACTGCATTGTTTTCATCATTCCATAAATAATTAAAATAATAATAATAATAATGTGTGTGTGTGAGTGTTGTGTGTGTGTGTGTGTGTGTGTGTGTGTGTGTGTGTGTGTGTGTGTGTGTGTGGTGTTGCCTGTCTGTGTGTGTGTGATTATGTCCACACTAGCTAACTTGGAGGATATGTGACGTGGCCGCTGAGAGGTGGTGCTATAAGACAGGCCGGGATTAGGGTGGGAGGAGTGGGGAGGGGGGACGAAGGCACGTGCTGACGTTGATCAGTGAGGATGGGACTGCAGCGATCAGCCGGTGGGCACTGCGTGCCTCACTGTAGTGCCCCATGTCGGAAATGGATGAAGGCTGTTGACAGCTGGCCACACGCCACCACTAGGAGTTGGCCATCAAACCACTACATCATCCATGGCACCAAACCACTACATCATCCAGGCACCATACGACTACATCATCCATGGCACCATAACACTACATCATCATCCATGGCACCATACCACTACATCATCATCCATGGCACCATAACAGTACATCATCCATGGCACCATAACACTAAATCATCATCCATGGCACCATAACACTACATCATCCATGGCACCATTACACTACATCATCATCCATGGCACCATAACACTACATCATCCATGGCACCATAACACTACATCATCATCCATGGCACCATAACACTACATCATCATCCATGGCACCATAACACTACATCATCATCCATGGCACCATAACACTACATCATCCATGGCACCATACCACTACATCATCATCCATGGCACCATAACACTACATCATCATCCATGGCACCATAACACTACATCATCCATGGCACCATAACACTACATCATCATCCATGGCACCATAACACTACATCATCATCCATGGCACCATAACACTACATCATCATCCATGGCACCATAACACTACATCATCCATGGCACCATAACACTACATCATCATCCATGGCACCATAACACTACATCATCATCCATGGCACCAAACCACTACATCATCCATGCCATCAAACCACTGCATCGTCCATGTAAACGTCTTGAGGCCTAGCCTAGCCTACGTTTGAGCCAGCATTTGATAATAAACTGATACTTGATCAAAACAACACCACACCCCGCCGCCCCCCCCCCCCCCCCCCCCCCCCAATCACTTCACTTGTTTGGGGGAATTTCTACTGATAACATCATTCACAATCTCCAAATTCATGACCTTTCCTTTAGCTGACGTCACATGTTAGGCCTTCTCACTCACCTGTGACCCTATCTTTGCGCCAGGTGGTCTGCCCCAAATAGTCCCCTTCATTTTGATATTCGTCTGTCTGCTTGGAGCCCCCTGGCTTGGACCTTGACGGCCAAAATGAAAGAAAATGATGATAATCAACTTTCATACACACTATGAATTCTCGAAAGTCTAAAGGCGCCATTCTATAAATATATTCGACTCCTTAAGCAAGACCTTGGCCATTAATTTTTGGTGTGCAGCCAGCTGAAGACAAGAGGGATGCTGATGGTGACGCCATGTTATCGTGGTCAAAGGGGAGGGGAAGGGTTGTGTCAAGATGCTGTCGCCCACGGGCAGGTTGATTTCTTTGTCAGTGACAGGGGAGGTAAGCGGGATACGGGAGTTGTGCCGATTGGCTGATGGAAGGATTTCGGTTGCCTGTGCTTGTCACGTTGGTTGCCATGGCACTGCTGTAAAACTGTCCAGAGCATGTGTGATTGTCACTGTAGTCATGTTCGGTACAGACAACGGGGAAACAATAAAGTCCAATTTATTAATTTTTTCTTCATCTTCACATACATCCCCATGTACACATGAATGCCATTTGTAAGTACATTATGTTCCTGTAAGGTACACCAACTGAAAAAAAAGACAGAAAGAAAGAAAACGTTGCATGAAATAACCAAATTTCGCTGGCAACGTGATCGCTAGGCTCTTGTTTTTGTTGTTTTCTATAACACGGTAAAAGCATATGACGGATCTTTTTCCTTTCACAATATTATTCATAAAATAACAGATCTTCATAAAGCAAGGTGGCTTTAAGTCACCAGACTTAGATCTTCAGTGAACTGTTCTGTGATTCGTTGTTAAAACGTTTTGGAGCGCGTGGTTTGCGGTCGTTTCAATACATGAAATTGACATCACGGGTTTGGTCATGACAGCTCACAGTAGTTGAATACACAAGTGACGAAGAGCATACCCCCTCCCCTCTCTCTTTTTCTCTCTCTGCTCTGCTCTCTCCCCCCCCCCCCCCCCCCCACCCCACCCCACCTGTCTCTCTCATTTCCTTTCTCTACCCACCCACCCCTCCCTCTCTTTCTTATGGTAGGCCTATCCTGCCTCCCATAATATATATATATATATATATATATATATATATATACAAGAAACTAATAAATTCCAAGGATAAGTACCGAGCTCCGTTCCAGCGACTTACAGAGCAGCTTGGTGTTGCAATGACTGCAAGAAATATTGAATTATAAACAAAGCTTGCTCTTATGTCTTAGATTGAAGAAATAGGGGGAGATAAGCATTCATATCTGCAGTGGTAGATGATTCTGCCTAACTAACAGTATGTGCTTGAGTGGGTGAATGGGAAAAAAAAAATGATTCTCACAATGAACCTTCAGCAAGCTTAAAGTCTCCAAGGGGGAGACACCCTCCAATAGGGAGGGAAACTCACTAACATATAACT
>CM031595.1:181955058-181990058 GCA_018398815.1 Conus ventricosus
GCAGTGAGAGAGTGTTTCAACAATGCACAGTAAAAATCCCAGACACAAAAAGGGGGTTTCAATTACAATTACAAAAACCCAGACAACAACACAAATAAAAGCAAAAAAAAGAAAAAAAAATCTATGGTTAATCCCCAACGAGGGGGAAAACTAAAAACAAACATGGGGAAAGAATTTTTAAAATTTTAACAATTTCATTTCCAAAAAACCCAAAGCCAAAAATTTTTAAAAAAACACTGTAACTTCGCTCATTATCCCAAACCCTCAAAACCAATTTTGACGCCCCAAAAAATAAAAAACAACCAGAAAGAAGGGGAAAAAAAAAAAAATCTTGAAATTGCACCAAAAGGGAGCATGCGACAAACAAAAAATGTCTTACAACAACATTGTATACCGGGCTACGGGGAATCAAAAAATGAAAAAGAAACAAAATGGGGATCAAAAAAACCCCCTTCAAAACCAGAGGGGAAACCCACAAACAGTATTTAATAAAGAAAAATAAAAACCCAAAAGAACAGCAAATATATTAAAACTTAAAGACGCAAAAACAAGCTACATATATCCTGGAAAATCATAAAAAGAGCATCACATACACTTTTTAAAAGGTGAACCCTTTTTAACTGAAAAAGGTTAATACATGAAAACCCACACTTAGCAATTTTAAACACCAAACAAAATATAAACAACGCGGGAAAAAATGGAAATCGTTTTTAGTGAACACCCCAAAAAAAAACCCTGAAACCCCCCAAAAAACACGTGCAGCCAACCCGCACGGCAAACAACCAAAGGGGACCCCAACGCTATATAAATCGGGGGGGGAAACCAAAAACCACCCTGATGCACGCAACACGCTCGAAACAAATTTTGTAGTAGTTTTAAGATTCCCTTTTTTAAATTTTTTTTAACTTATATTATATATATTAATAATTTTAAAAAAATATTAAATATTATATAATAATTTGCAAAATTTTAAAAAAGGGAAGGTTAAAAACTCGATTCCTCCTTTTTAACATCTTTGCAAATGTTGCCCCCAAGGGGCGAGCATTTTTAAAATCATTTAGGGCTCTTTGATTAATTCATAATATATATTATAATATGAATATATATATATAAAATTTTATATCAAAAAACTGGTCCCGCTTAGTGCGTGCGTATTTTCCCTCAACAATCCTGTTTCTTTTCAGTCATAAGGGGGGTAATCCCTTCACTCGCCCGGAAAACTACACACTTCACTTCACAGCAACATAAGGACTTTTCCAAAACCACACACACCACACACACAAATAAATTTCCCCCCTCTTCTGTTGTTCTTTTTTAGTGTTTCTTTTAAAGTTTTTGGGTTCAGTTATGTGGTGTTTTTTTTTGTGTTTTTGTTGTTTTTACTAGGCTAATTTCATCATACAACCTCGTACGCCCAAAAAAACACCCAACCCTTCGCATGCTACACAAAAACAACTCACACACACCAACCTTACATACTAAATCCTGTTAGGGGTAACTAAAATTAAAGAACGAAAAGAAAACACACACCAACCTTTCTACAAGACCTGTTTGGATAACGTTTAAAAAAAGAACGAACGAACACACACACAAACACTTTAAAACTAAATCGCGTTAGGTATAGACGTTAAAATTTAAAAACGACGACCCCACCACCAACACTTACATACTAAGATGGTTGGTGGATGACTTAAATTAAAGAACGAACGAACACACAACAAAACACTTTCTACTAAATCCCGTTTGGTGGATAAAGTTAAATTAAAGAACAACAACACCCCACACACAACACTTAAAATACTAAGATCACTGTTAGGGGGGATAACTTACAAATTTAAAAAACGAACAAACACACCACACAAAATTAATACTAAATTTTAGGTGGATAACGAAAAAAGAACGAGAACCCCCCACAACCTTTTTTCTAAATCATGTTAGGGGATAAAGTTACTTAAAAAACGAACGAAAACACACACACACAACCTTAATAAAAGATCGTTTAGGGGATGACTTAAATTAAAAAACAACGAACCAAAAACACACACAACCTTACAACTAAAACACTGTTAGGGGGATAGACGTTAAATTTAAAAAAACGAACGAAAACACACACACACACCACACACCAACACTTTCTACTAAACACGTTTTTGGGGGAACGTTAAATTAAGAAAACGAACCACACAAACATTCATATAAATCACTGTTAGGGGGATAGACGTTAAATTAAAGAAAAACGAACACAACCCACACAACCACAACCCAAAATTCAAGATCACGTTAGGTGGATAGACGTTTTAAAAAAAGAACGAACGCACACACAAACACTTACATATAAGATCATGTTAGGGATAGGCGTTAAATTTAAAGAACGAAACGAAACACACAACACACACAACCAACACTTACAAATAAGATCCTGTTAGGGGGTGACGTTAAATTAAAGAACGAACGAACCACACACCAACATACCACACCCCACCACCAACCCACACACACACAAACCCCACACACACACACAACACAACACACAACTAAAATCACTGTTAGGTGAAAAACTTAAATTAAAAAACAACGAACCCAAAACACAACACACACCACAAAACCTTACATACAAATCACTGTTTGGGGGATAACTTAATTAAAAACGAACGAACACACACACACACCACACACAACACTTAAATCTAAGATCACGTTAGGTGGGTAACGTTACATAAAGAACGAACAACACACCCACCACAACCTTACATACAAGACACTGTTTGGTGGGTAACGTTTCATTAAAAAAACAACGAAACACCACACAACACACCCAACACTTTCATATAAAAACCTGTTTTGGATAGATTTCTTTTAAAAAACGAAAGAACACACCACCACACAACACTTACATTCTAAGACACTGTTAGGGGATAGACGTTACATTAAAAAAAAAAACAACACACCCACACACACCACACAACACTTCAACGATCGCGTTGTGGATAGACAACATTAAAGAACGAACGAACACACACCCCCACACAAAAACTTTCATACTAAGATCCTGTTAGGGGGATAAACGTTACAAAAAGAACGAAGAACCCACACAACCTTTTAAAACAAGTCACTGTTGGTGGTAGACGTTACATTAAAAACGAAGAAACACACAACACAACAACCCTTAAAAAAAATCACGTTAGGTGGAAGCTTACATTAAAAAACCCCCCCACCACACAAACACTTCATACTAAGATCACGTTAGGGGATAATTACTTTAAAAAACGAACAACAACACACACACACAACACTACATATAAGATCACTGTTGGGGGAAGGTTACATTAAAGAACAAGAACACACACACACAACACTTACATACTAAACACGTAGGGGGATAGATACATTAAAGAACAACGAACACACAACACAACCTTTTATACTAAGATACTGTTATGGGTGAAAGTTACATTAAAGACGAACGAACACACACACCAACACTTTCTACAAATCATTTTTGGTGATAACGTTAATTTAAAGAACGAAAAACACAACACAAACTTACATACTAAGACAGTTTGGGTAGACTTACATTAAAGAAACGAACGAAAACACAAACCCCAAAACTTTCATACTAAAATTTACTGTTAGGTGGATGACGTTACATTAAAGAACGAACAAACACACACACAACATTACATATAAATCACTGTTAGGTGGGTGACGTTTTAAAAAAAGAACGAACGAACCACACACACAAATTACATATAAGTCCCGTTAGGTGATAGACGTTTAAATTTAAAAAACAACAACAACACACACACACACACACACAAACCCTTTCATACTAAGCCTGTTATGGAAGACGTAATTAAAAAAACAACGAACACCACACACACCACACAACACTTACATACGATCGCTGTTAGGGATAGACTAAAATTTAAAAAACGAACAACCACACACAACCACACAAAACTTACATATAAGATCACTGTTAGGGATAACGTTAAATTAAAAACGAACGAACACACACACACACACACACACATTCATCAATCACTGTTAGGGGGATAAATTAAATTAAAAAACAGAACACAACCCCACAACCCCACATAAAACCTTACTACAAAAATACTGTTAGGTGGGTAGCTTTAAAAAAAAGAACGAACAACAAACACACACCACCATAACCACATTTAAAATACTGTTAGGTGGAAGCTTACATTTTAAAAAAAGAAAACGAAACACACACACACAACACTTTCAACTAAAATCATGTTTGGTGGTAGACGTTAAAAATTTAAAAAAGAAAAACACACACACAACATCAACTAAATCACGTTAGGGGATAGACGTTAAATAAAGAACGAACACACACACACCACAAAACTTACATACTAAGATCACTTTGGTGGATAACGTTACATTAAAGAACGAACGAACATAAAAAAAATGAATAAATAAGTTGATAAAATATAAAAAACCACATAGTCACAGGCACACCACCCGTTTTAAAAAAAGTTGATAAAAGTTTTAAAAAACCACATATCACGCGCACCCACCCTTGTGAAAAGTAAAAAAAAACCAATATCACAGCGCACACCACCATTGAGAAAAGTAAAAATCCCTGTCACGGCATCACCACCATTGATGAAAAATAAAAACCACATGTCACAGCGATCACCACCCTTAAATAAGTTGAGAAAATAAAAAAATCCACATAGCACGCGCATCACCACCAGTTTAAAAAGTATAAAAACCACGTCACAGCGCATCACCACCAGTTATGAAAAGTATAAAAAACCACATGCACCGCCATCCCACCAGGATGAAAAGTTAAAAACCCCATTCACAGGTACCAACAGTTTTAAAAAAGTGTAAAAAAATAAAAATCCCCAAGTCACGCGCAAACACCACCAGTTTATGAAAAAAAAAAAAATCCCAAAAGTCCAGCGCACACCCCCAGTTTATGAAAGTATAAAAAAACCACAAGTCCAGCGCCCCCACCATTTATGAAAAAAAAAATATAAAAATCCACATATCCAGGCATCAACCATTTTAATAATTATGAAAAATTTTAAAAAACCCCTAGCACAGCGCATACCACCTTAAAAAATGATGAAAATATAAAAACCCCATAGTCACAGCGCATCACCACCAGTTAAATAATTGATGAAAAATAAAAAAACCACATGTCCACAGCGCATCACCACCCCTTTTAAAAAGTTGATGAAAAAATATAAAACCATAGTACACGCTCACCCCCTTTTTAAAAGTTGATGAAAATATTTAAAAAACCCCATAGTCACAGCGCATCACCACCGTTAAATAAGTTGATGAAAAAGTAAAAATCCACATAGTCACAGCGCATCACCCCCATTGATGAAAAGTAAAAAACCCATAGTACGCGCATCACCACCCTTATGAAAAAAAAAAAATCCCCATATCACAGGCTCCCACCTTTTATGAAAAGTTTTAAAAAACCAATAGTACAGCGCATCCCACCAGTTAAAAAAAGGAGAAAAATATAAAAAACCACTGTCCAGCGCATCCCACCATTAAATAAGTTGATGAAAATAAAAAATCAACAATACACGCATAAAACCACATTTAAAAAAGTGATGAAAAGAAAAAATCCACATATCACGCGCATCACCCCTTAAATAATTTAGAAAATTTTAAAAATCCACATAGTCACAGCGCATCACCCCCAGTTAAATAATTATGAAAAGTAAAAAATCCACCTGTCCACGTCATAAACCCGTTTTAAAAAAGTTTTATAAAATATAAAAATCCCAAAAGTCACAGCGCATAACCAAGTTTAAAAAGTTGTGAAAAAGTATAAAAATCCCCATAGCACCGCTCACCCCCAGTTTAAAAAATTGATAAAAATATAAAAATCACTAGTCCGGCCACCCCCTTAAAAAATTAGAAAATATAAAAAACCACATAGCACAGCGCTCCCACCCTTAAATAAGTTTATAAAAGTATAAAAACCCATATCACAGCGCATCACCCCCTTAAATAAGTTGGAAAAATTAAAAACCACATATCCAGCCCATCACCCCCATTAAATAAGTTGTGAAAAAAAAAAAATCCACATAGTCCCCCGCGCATCCCACCCCTTTAAAAAATTGATGAAAAAAAAAAATCCACATAGTCACGCGATCACCACCATTAAATAAGTGAGAAAAGTAAAAAATCACATATCCCCGCGCTCCACCCGTTAAATAAGTTGATGAAAAGTAAAAAATCCACATAGTCCACGCATCCAAACCAGTTAAAAAAGTTTATGAAATATAAAAATCCACATAGTCACAGCGCACACCACCCGTTAAATAAGTTGAGAAAAGTATAAAAATCCAAAGTCACAGGCATCCCCCCAGTTAAAAATTTTAGAAAAGTAAAAAATCCACTAGCACAGCCTCACCACCAGTTAAAAATTGATGAAATATAAAAAACCCCTAGTCCGCACATCACCACCATTAAAAAAAGTTTTGAAAAGAAAAAATCCCCATTTGTCACAAACGCATCCCCCCACCGTTAAAAAATTTTATGAAAAATTTTAAAAAACCCAAACAAGGAAACACCACCCGTTAAAAAAAGTTGATGAAAATAAAAAATCCACATAGTCCCAGCGCATCACCACCCGTTAAATCTCAGCGGTTTTTTGCGCCGGAAAAATGAAAAATGCACGTTTGAGCATCTGAAGGCTATCCCTACGACCCAAACTTTCCCCTGAGGGGTGAAGGCAATATGCTTAGCATCGCCAACGTTTGAAGGGTCGAGCGTGAAGAGAGAGGGGGTGGTGCCCTTCAGTCATTCTTTGTCTTGCTCGGGAGGGGAAAAGGCGGCTTCTTTGTTTGATGTCTCCATTTGTTTAGAGACGCCCAAAGTTTGTCTCTTCGTCCTTAACTCCCGTCGCACTCAATTACTTTTAGATTCATAATTCTTCAATTCTTTCTTATCAGACTTCCAATTCAAAAAATGGTTTTCTTACTACAACAGGGACAAATTTACATATGACAATTTAAACAGTGGGCACCGCTTTAAATTACAACCTTCCGCCCCCCCTACAACAGAGAGAGGAGAGAGAAGGAAAAGAGGAGAGAGATTGCAAGGGGGGTAGATGGTTCAAGGGAAACAACCAGATTTCTCAATATATGGTTTACATTCCCGGAAATTCTTTAAACCTTTACAAACCAACATGGCATACACAAACGGAAAATATAAGCATGTTTTTTGCGTACAAACCCTCATGTTTAAAACATAAGAAAGAAATAAATCGAACAAACCATATTTTAAAATGTTAAAACCAAACAAAATACAAATTTTCGACTGGGCTGGTAGTTCAAAATCTGGGCAACGTTAAGCCCAAAATTTTAATATGATCTAAATAAATGTTAGCCCAAAGCCCAAGAACGTGGCAAACAGCCCACAAACAAAACACAAGCGTTTCGACCCCCTTAGGTCTTCCCCAGGTGAGACATAAACGTTCCTGGGCGGTTTGAACATTTTTTAAAATTTGTTTAGATTTCGCCCGCATCGTCCCTTTGCAAAAAATTATATTACGTATAAAGTAAACTAATTTTGAAAAAAAAAATGTTTGCGAACCGCCAAAAAAACAAAAACAAAAAAAAATAGATAAACGAATCACAAGACAAAACACGACGCGTTTCGACCTCTTAGGTCTTCGTCAGGCAAAATACGAAACAATTAGGACAACGAAAATGAACGAGCAATCACTTACCTTAATTCTCTTCAGCGCAAGATAGGCGTTGAAATAACTGTATAAACGTAGTTTTACTCAAATATCAAAGCCACATCTTCAATCATACAATACTTAATAATTAGTATAGATACTCGAAAAGCTACCTGCAGTTCGCTCATCTTAACATATACACATTTTTTTTCAAGGCAATATCCACTTTGTATTAAACTGAACACTACATTCTGGTCTATAGAATACAGAATAACCACACGTGCGATATGTGTAGGTTATGTGTAGGTGCTGTGCAGATCTGCGTGTTCTCTGGGTGTTGCACTCAAAGTTGAATAGAGCAGCTACACAGTCGGCCCTTGATGCTTGTAGTGCCCGACTCAAGCGGCTGCAGTTTTGCACCGCTGAATTTTTGATTGTGCATGACGCACCGTTCCTTACAAAGACTTTAAACCGAGGTTGCGTGTGCGAACGCAGGCATAGCTAGCGTCTTGCGCACACGTTAAAATCCCATCACCAGCCCACTGAAGAGCAGGCCGATGATGATGATGGACGACACATAGCATGCATCTTAGACGGTTTTGTACACTTTTTTGGTATGTGGTCGTATTGCGAAACCCAGCCCCGAATCATCCGCCTGTGCTCTCATCTTGCAGTGAGAGCAGCATTTCCTGCGGACCGGGAAAGCGAGAGGCTCTTTTAACATCACTCATGCGAGAAAAGCAGATATTGAGATGTGAACCAGATGCACGAAAACAGGTCCCTTAAGGCTGGTCAGGATACCAAAACGGCGGGTACGAGAAGCGCCGTTTTGGTATTGGGCGCCGTTTTGGTATTGGCATACCAAAACGGCGCCCAATACTAAAACGGCGTCTTACGTCCCGCCGTTTTGGTGTTCAATACCAAAACGGCGCGACCTAAGACGCCGTTTTGGTATTGAAACGCCGTTTTGGTATGCCAATACCAAAACGGCGTTTCAATACCAAAACGGCGCTCTACAACATGTCTTTCATTCACGGTAGTCTTGGCATTTATACGTCACTTGCAGAATCCCCGCTCCCACAGGTCTTCTCTTGCTGCAAACACCTCACCGTTGTCTGGCAGCTTCCCCTGCCTAGGCCCCAACAGGCTAACTCGTCTTGCTGTTTTCCGTCCCCATCCAGGAGATAATTCTCTGCCGTCCTCGGCTCCGAGGCAACAGCAAACCTCCACTGTCTCATGTCCCCATCCAGGACATAATTCTCTGTCGTCGTCAGCTTCGTAGCAACAGCAAAGCTCTCTTCTCGTAAAGTCTTTTGGCCTTGACTTTACCTCGCTGTATTTTCCTGAGCCCTCCGCAAGACAGGGTGAGTTCACTTCCCAAAGTAGGTCATGCATTTCCTGGTTTTCCGAGCATCCCATAAACCATTTTCAAATAGACAACCCGAGTTATACTGGTTCAATCAATGGAATCACTCTCACACACACACACACACACACACACACACACACACACAACACACACACACACACACATATCACAACAATATACACCAATAAATCCCCAAGTTATTTTGAGTCAAGAATCACTGGTCACCTAAACCCCCCCCCCCCCCCCCCACACACACACACACACACACACACCACAATGACTAGCACCAACAACTGTGAGATCCAACCAATAAATCTCCGAGCTAATTTGGTTCCACCGATAGCATCACTAGGGCACCCCTACCCATGAACACCAACAGTTGGGGTACCATGAAGTTAATGCACAACATCCAATTCTAACTCATGTTCGATTCTCCATTGTACCCATTGTACTAACAGCCCAGAGTTCTCCACAAGCCAGGACTGATTTTTCAAGTGCTTACTACGATCCATAGCCAACGAGGTGCAAACCACCTAACAGGTCGAAGCTTTCCCGAAGGTATTCATCCCTCAGGACAAGCATGGCTGAATGGTCACTATGACCTGCCTGCAGGCCGACGGTCACCTGCCATGATCGCCTCTCTTCAGGCCCACTGGAGAACCCAGTGAATAACCACGATCGCCTCTCCTCAGGCCCACTGGAGAACCCAGTGAATAGCCGTTGGTGGAGGCTGGATGCCTTCCTCGCCCAGGACCGGCAGGTCAATATGAACTTGTTACTACTCCTCTTGAATTGCGAAACACTTTCAAGTTACTCTCCCTCTCTTCAGCATCCTGCTCGGGGTATCCCCCAACAGTGATGCCAGAGTTTGCACACTTGAAGAATCCAAGGAACTAGTCTCGACATAGGCAAATTTACCCTTAATTTGCCCAAAGGACTGGAGAACATTCAGCCGACTCATGACAATGTTAAAAACAATGGAAACAAAGGACGAACAGTTATGAAGAGAAAAGTGACTCTGTCCTTTGTTTACAATGTTTTGAATGTTGTTTGTTCTCCCTGAGGAAAACTCAATAGATCGTAACGCGTTCTTTGTTTCGTCATTTTCTCATTCGTTTGACGGTTCGGTTCTACTTGCAGTCGCTCCACTTTGAAAACATCTTGGAACGACAGAAGAAACTGACGGACCTCGCCCACTCGATCTTCTACAAGCACCACCAGGGACATGTCACGATAGATTCAACCCCCTTCCCTCCCCCCCCCCCTCCCCCACACACACACTACGCACCTGCCCTCACCCCCATCCCTCTTCGGAAATTGTTCCATGCCCTGGAAATTGTCTCCATGCCGGAAATTGTCTGCCCATGCCCTGGAAATTGTCTGCCCATGCCCTGCCAACTGCCAGTCGAAATAGGGGTGGGTGGCCACAACCCCTTTTGTCCAGTCCCCTTAGTTAGGCACTGACTACCCAGACAAACCCCGCAACACTACAGAAAACCGGAACCTTTGAATATAATGCCAGAATCTTCAACTTGATGAACGCGGGCAGATATGAAAGAAGAGAAGAGAAGCTGCACCGCCTGACACTACAAACTAGCCGGAAAACTCTCAGGAAGAGAAGCTTTTCTCTCTGCTAAATCTTCACAGCACCACCCTTGAAATCCGGCCTGCTCTGACATCGCCAACGCAATTCTTTTGTCTGCCCTCCCTTCTTCCGCTACCACTCCCCTACCTTTTCTTTTCTTTTTTTTTTCTTTTTTTTTTTTAAATGCAGATTCCTTATCCCGTTCCTCCGTGCAATCATGCTTTCCTCTGAAAGGCCAACGTCACCATAATTATGTAGCAAAATCATAAAACTGTTGAAGCTAACTGGCAATAAAAAATAAATAAATAAAATATAAAATAAAAAAAGAGAAGAAGAATCCCTCATTTTTCTGTCGTCTGCTCGATTCTCCAGTCCCCAACCTTAGGCCCTACCATTGTCTTTAGTTTTTTCAGCAACTTTTTTCCTCCCACACTTTCGTTTGGTTTCATTTACTACCCTTCACTGGCTGCTTTGGGGTGCTGTTGGATTCTTTTTTGCACCCTTGGTGGTGAGAACACACCACAGTATTATGGACTGTGGTGTGTCTCTATTTGACGCCAGGAGCACAGACACAACCAGCCGTGTCTCCCTGATGAGTTCCGACCCAGCGGACGAAAGGCCTCGGAGCAGGCAATACAAATATATCTGCCTTCAAAAGGGATTGCGATGGTTCCCTTATGCAGCTAGTGAAGAGTTTTCATATCTGTAATATATTTTCTTAATTTCATGTTCCCGGTTTCTCCATCTTCAAACTCCCCCCCCCCCCCCCCCCCCCCCCCCACTCCTTAAGTCCAAATCTTTGCCAAGTCATTACTATGAAGATAGTTCAGTTGTTGGCCTGCGCTTGTTTTTTCCCCCCACTATTAGATTGTTCGTCTATGTGTTTGTCTGAATTTATTCAAGTTTAAAAGGCTGTGCCAGTCTTGAATAAAAGCTACTCTGCGTTAGGTTTTCTTCAATCTTCAAAATTGTAGGTCAGCCGTCATTGTTGACTATTATTGACCTGTGTGCACAGAGGCGTAGGATAAAACAAACAAAGATCTAATAGGGACAACGAAAAGATAGCTAAAGAGATGCAAAATCGCCTTAGTACCCCGACCGCATACCCCTGAGTTCAGCTCCGGGGCAGCGTGTTGCGGCAGGCACAAACAAGAAGAAAACAAATGGGGGCTCAATTAGCCTAATTAGTATCTGGGGAGGTTTACCCGGTAATCGTGGCGACCCCCAGGTCATGACCTGGACCGGCACAACCCTGCCCATCATTTACTGTTCGGCTAGTTGGGATAGGGATCTAGGCTGGGATTTTGTTCAGCTCCCTCTTGAATGATACCAAGGAGGGAGCCTCTGCTGCTGTTGCAAGCAGGAAGTTCCAGGCTGGGATGGTTGATGGGAAGAAGCTGTACTTGTATGGGTCAGAGGAAGTGCCCAGATGGGCAAATTTGTGGTTTGATCTGGTTTTGGCAGATCCTTTCTTGAGGAATTTGTCAGGGGGTATGTCCACAGCGCCATTGACGATCTTGTACATGAAGGTTAGCCTCTGCCTGTTTCTTCGTGCTTCAAGGGGTTCCCATTCCAGATCTTGCAGCATGGCTGTTACGCTGCTGGTCCAGTCATATTTGTTGCATACATATCGGGCTGCTCTTCTTTGCACCATTTCGATCTTTTCCTTCTGGCCTGCTTTGTACGGACTCCACACTGATGAGCAATACTCCAGGTGAGGGCGTACCAGTGTTAGGTAAGCATTAATTTTGGTGGCTTTATTGGAGATCTTCAGGTTTCTTTTCAGGAAGCCTACCATGCTGTTGGCCTTGTTAGTGACTCTTGTAACGTGGCCTTTCCAGTTGAGGTCACTTCTTATGTTGACGCCAAGGTATTTCGACCTGTCGACATGGTCCAGGGTATGTCCTTTAAGTTTGTAGTTGAAGTTGATTGGGTTTCTTGATGTTGAGCAGGTAAGGACATTACATGCTTCGGGGTGAAATTCCATCCCCCATCGTTGTTCCCAATCATTCAGTAAGTTGAGATCTTGTTGGAGCGCCTTGCAGTCTTGGCTGGTTTTAATGGTGGAATAGACTGTGCAGTCATCAGCGAATAGTCTGATGTTGGCCTTGATGTTCTGAGGCATGTCGTTGATGAAGATCAGAAATAGGATCGGCCATAGCACTGTCCCTGTGGGACTCCACTGATGACAGGTGCTGGCTCTGATCTTTCATTGTCGACTACGACAATCTGCGAGCGGTCGAAAAGAAAGGCCTTGATCCAGTCCAACGTCGATCCTCGTATACCATAATGGTCCAGCTTACGGAGGAGGCGTTTGTGAGGGACCTTGTCAAAGGCCTTGGAAAAGTCCAAAATGATCATATCCGTCTGTCGTTTGCTATCTTGATTCTTGGCGACGTCGTGGAATAGTGTCAGCAGTTGGGTTTCACAACTCCATCTGGCTGTGAACCCATGTTGGGAATCTACGAGAATGTCGTGTTGGTTCAGATGGCGCATGATGTTGCTTGCTATGCTGTGTTCCTGCATCTTACAACAGATACTGGTGAGGGAGACCGGCCTGTAGTTGGCAGGTGAATTTCGGTTACCCTTTTTATACTCCAGTTCTTATAGAACAGGGAGTACTTTAGAATGGGAACGAAAAAAATGCTCTGTGTGTGTGTGTGTGTGTGTGGTGTGTGTGTGTGTGTGTGTGTGTGTGTGTGTGTGTGTGTGTGTGTGTGTCTGTCTGTCTGTCTGTCTGTGTGTCTGTGGTCAAAATGTGTTCCACTCGCCCCAGACAAAACTACTGGGCCGATCTTTCTGAAAATTTGTAGGTATGTTCATTATGGGCCACGGATGATGCCCGATGTTTTACTTTACCGCTATAGCCGTTACTAACGGCTGTAACGGCCTGTAACGGTTTTTCTTCTTTACGGAATATCTCAGAAAGTACTTGGCCAATCTTTGTAAAAATGAGCAGGTACGTTCATTATGGGTCACGGATGATGCCCGATGTTTTAGTTTACCTCGTTATAGCCGTTACTAACGGCTGTAACGGCCTGTGACGGTTTTTCTTCTTTATGGAATATCTCAGGAAGTACGTGGCCGATCTTTCTGAAAATTTGTAGGTATGTTCATTATGTGTCACGAATAATGCCCGATGTTTTAGTTTACCGTTATAACAGTTAGTAACGGTTGTAACGGCCTGTAACGGTTTTTCTCCTTTATAGAATATCTCAGAAAGTACTTGGCCAACCTTTATGAAAATTAGCAGGTATGTTCATTATGGGTCATGGATGATGCCTGATGTTTTAGTTTGACCCGTTATAGCCGTTACTAACGGTTGTAACGGCCTGTAACGGTTTTTCTTCTTTATGGAATATCTCAGAAAGTACTTGGCCAATTTATAAGCGGTTTGGATGATCTTGTGACAAACCGGAGCCTCTGTCCATATGTAAGTGATGTAATGCTGAAAATGGATTAAACAACCGCTAAAAACCGTTATTCTGCCGTTATTTCTTTATAGGTGGGTTTTAATGAAATTTGGTATATAGAAAAGTTATCACACACAAATGGCACTTCTATATATTGGTTCAAAATTTGACCGTTAAAAACCGTTATTCTTGACATATTGTCCGATTTGGATGAAATTTGATTTGTACACAGGCTTTAGCCCAGTGAGGACTAAAATACCGGTTTCGAAAGTATATATCGGTTATATAACCGTTAAACCGTTATTTTGCCTTTTTTTTTCTTCTCATATATTGTTGGGTTTTAATGAAATTTTGTATATAGAAAGGTTATCACACACAAATGGCACTTCCATGTAGTTTTTCAAAATCTGACCGTTAAAAACCGTTATTCTTGACATATTGTCCGATTTGGATGAAATTTGGTATGTACACAGGCTTCAGCCCAGTGAGGACTAAAATACCAGTTTCAAAAGTGTACATCGGTTAAATAACCGTTAAAACCGTTATTCTGTCTTTATTTCTGATCTCACAAAGCACTTTGCCGATTTATAAGCGGTTTGGAAAACTGGGAGTAGGTTTATATGCTTCGCATCTTGTTGAACACTGCCGTCACGTTCGCCCTTTTCTTGAACTTGAACTTGAACTTGAACTATACGATGTGTGAGGTCTTCATTGAAGTCCTGTTCATCGATCCGTGTGGGTTATACGGCTAGCATACTAATAACTTTGCATGCGTGGCTTATTGGCAAGACGGGTTGTACTGGTCTGGTTTCTTCCTCCAGCAAGCATCCAGCCTACACTTAAACGCTTCTACTGAAGGTGCCAGGACCACTTCGTCTGGGAGACTGTTCCATGTTTTGGCGACTCTTTCACTGAAGAAATGTTTCCTGGTATCGCAGTGGGTATGGTGCATGGAAAGTTTCATCACATTTCCTCTTGTGCCTACGTCCTTGGGAGTTTCCAGCTTAGGTTTTACGGTCTTGTAGATTCCATGGACGTACTTAAAGGTGTCAGTCATATCCCCTCTGAGACGTCGGTGCTCCAGGCTGGGCAGGCCAAGTCGCTCTAGTCTTTCTGAATATGGTAGTTCTCTGATTGAGGAGATCAACTTTGTGGCTTGGCGCTGCACATCTTCTAATTCTTTGCAGAGTGTTTTATGTCGGGGGTGCCACACAGTTTGTCCATACTCGAGGATAGGCCTTGCTAATGTCTTGTATAGCTGGATGAAGAGCTTGCAGTCCAAGAACTCGAAGGTTCTGCGGATGACGCCAATTACGCTGTTTGCTCTTGAAGTGACGTTGGCAACGTGTTGCTTAAATTTGAGGTCATTATCCACATGAACACCGAGATCCACTTCCACCTCACTTTCTGCCAGGGGTATTTCTCTGCTGGTTCCGGTTTCAGCATCTGTGTATTTCATATGGTATGTTGCTTCTGATTTCCGTGTGCCAATTTTCATCACTTTACATTTCTGTGGGTGGAATCTCAGAAGCCAATCGTCCGACCATTTCTGAAGGCTATCTAGGTCCTGCTGGAGTGATGCAGTTGATTCTTGGTCACTGCTTGCGGCATATAACTTTGTGTCATCTGCAAATAATTTGACGGTGTTTTGTACATGTTTCGGCAGATCATTAATGTAGATGACAAACAGGATTGGTCCTAACACGCTACCTTGGGGGATGCCGCTTGTGACTGCAGCCTCTTCAGAGAAAGTTCCATTGATTCTAACTCGTTGCTTTCGATCATCAAGAAAGGCTGTTATCCAGTTGAGTATTGGACCTTTTATTCCATGGGCTTCGACTTTGCTCAGCAGACGACAGTGCGGTACAGTGTCGAAGGCTTTTTGGAAGTCCATATACACAACATCAATGCTGCTGCCGGAGTCGATGAGTCTGGTCCAGTCGTCAAGAGCTTCCAGATTTGTCACACATGATTTCCCTGGACGAACCCATGTTGCTCCTTACATAGTAGCTCATTGCATTGTAGGTGATTCATTATTTGTTCTCTCAGAAGTGTCTCCATTACTTTGCACAGGATGCAGGTTAGGCTGACAGGGCGATAGTTGCCCGGTTGTTGTCGGCTTCCTTTCCCCTTGTAAATAGGGGTGACTGTGGCTTCTTTCCAGTCAGTTGGTATTTCCCCATGGTCCAAAGTGAGACGGAACAGGTGTGCTATTGGACGTGCTAGTGAGTCTGCAGCCTTGGCCAACACCATTGGGTGTATTCCGTCAGGTCCGGGTGCCTTGTTTGTTTTCAGGTTTTGAAGTGCCTTTTTTACATCCGCTTCAGTGATGTTCACCTGTTGAAGTGGTTCCTTAATGCTGTACTCTGGAGGTGATGGCTGGTTATCCACTTTTTCGTGGGTGAAGACGCTGTGAAAAAAAGTCATTCAGTACATTTGTCTTTTCTTTGTCGGTTGTCGTTTTGCTTCCATCTGCTTTCTTCAGATCTGCTATGCCTGACCTGCATTTGGTTTTTGACTTGACGTATGACCAGAAGACTTTTGTGTTTTTCTTTGAGTTGGCTGCTACATTTTTCTCTCTACTTCTCTTCGCTTTACGGCATGCTCTTCTGGCTTGGTTATTTGCGCGTCTGTATTCTAGTTCTTCCTGAGGGTTTTGCGATTTGCTCCATTTCCAGTAGAGTTTGTGCTTGTTTCGAACAGAGTCCAGTGTTTTCGGGTCCATCCATTTCTTGATTGTTCTTCCAGATGTCATCACTGTCGGGATGTGCTTCTCCACTGCTTTCTGGATCTCTCCCTTAATGGTTTTCCAAGTTTCTTCGACTGATTTGTTGGAGAGTAATTCATCCCAGTCTACTTTTGCGAGGTCCGAATTTATTCCAGCATAATTTCCCTCTTCAAACTTTGTCTTCTTCCTTGCCGGTTCTGTCCTTGCATATGAGCATGAGAAGTTGATGATGAGGGTCACATGGTCGGTTTTTCCTAGTCCAGCTTGTGTTGTGATACTGTCTATCATCTCTTCTTTGTTGGTGAAGACTAAGTCATCGAGGCTGGGGTTTTGTCCCTGCCTGATTCTTGTTGGCTCCTTATGACGCTGGATGAGATATGCATCTTTGCTGGCTTTAAGGAATTTCTGTGCCTGGTGTTCCTTCTGTGCCTGGTGTTGTCATCTGGGACACATCCATCTGCCAGGGACTTTGTGAAGAGCGCAGAAAGCAAGGGCGTGATCTCGTTTGCACATTCTTTCAGCACCATTGCTGGGATTTCATCTGGATTTCATTATGGGAGCAAACATTATCCCACTTGTTTACTGTTCATTGTAAGGGCGTTTTTTTACGCTTTCTGCCTGACCTTTACCTCAAACTCTGACCTACGACCTAACCTTCACCTCACACGACCTCACTATCATTTCAAGTGTGCGCATGCGCGGATTTCTCTTCCGACATCTTGCTTCCTAAGTGACCTTGCGGACAGCAGCAGAAGCTAACAAAAATACAGGTATTGGGTAATCCACACGCTTTATTGAGTTATATTTGCGATGATGTCTCCCTAATAGCGTTTACTTTCGTGTTTTTGTCATGCTAGAACTGTAATAGTGTATCTATGCTGAATAGAAACACAGAGGTTGATCTCACTGACGGAGACACGCATGACTGTGACACGAGTTGAGCAGACTGCATTAATTTTAAGACCACATGAGCAACCTTTGATTTTGAGACAGTTTCGGTTTCAGTTTTGTGATTCTTGATAGTAGGCGTCTAAGGAATCACGTACGAAAATAAAAGTATGTTGTGTGTTTTACTTACTTGATATAGTCCTTCCGACCTCGGCTTTTGACTGAGTGAATTTCATGTAGACTACTGAAACATAATTGTGACGGTTTCACATTCGCGTGACATTGCAACTATTGTGTTTCAACATCTTCCTTCTTTTTTCCGTTACGGGTAATCAACAAATACAGTAGACATGATTATATCGATCATTATGTTTATGAAAAGGTGATGCAATCATCAGAAGTGTCTGTGGTCACTGTAGTGTAGGATAGGAGGATAGGAAGGACTGTGTCGAAACCATAGTTTCGTTTAAAAAAAAAAAAAATAATATATATATATATATATAGAGAGAGAGAGAGAGAGAGAGAGATGGAGAGTGAGTGAGTGAAATAAACGTATGGGTGTGCCAACTGGTTGTTCAATTACTGGCAGATGAAACAGCAGTAGCACTGAAAACAGGACAAAATACAAATGAACGCACAAAACATGGTGCAAAATAGGCCTAACTATTTTAATATGCATATGAATCAGGTAAAATTTTGACTAATGTGTTCCCTTCACACAGTACAAACCAGGCAAAAAAAAAAAAAAAAGGAATAAAAAAAAGCATATGGAACTACACTTCAAATCGCATTAGCCGTAATCAAATCAGTATCAATAATTGAACAGTACTTCCCAGATCTGTGCATGATTGCAGTGTCATGTTTTGTGCAGTTTTTATGTCTGTTGTTTTTAACATGACACTATTGACACTTTTGTCAAAATTTCACGTGTCTTTTTCAAATTACATATCAAATACAGATACTTGAACCTTGCCTGTGCTTATTTGAATTCTGCCTTATTCATATACTAAAATAATGTGTGACACCATGGCAGTGAAGAATGATGGTAATGGTTTTGTCATTGGTGTGTGACTTTACAATGGACTAATCATCTGATTTGATGAAGTAAAATTCTTTCCAATGCGACTTACCAGTTGTTCATACAAAAATCAAGCAATGCAGTGACTGCACTATAGATACATGTAGCTAAGTGCTACTGCACATAAATTTGACAGATAGTGGAGGGGCTAACCAGCAGCACTAGAAAGCGCTATATCTTCTCATGGTTGAGAAAATAGGCAATTTGAAAAAAAAAAAAAAAAACCTAACAAAGAAAGAAATCAAGACACAGATACTAGTAATAGCAAATAGATTTTGATAGAACTGCCTTGTAGTTGTATGGAAGAAACTGTTATATTTTTATTCACTCGATATGACATAATTGCATTGAGACCGCTAGTGTCCATTTTGTTGCAAATTCATTCAAGAGGAGTTTCTGTATGTGTGCATGTGTGTGTGTGTGTGTGTGTGTTGTGTGTCACTGTATGTTTACGTGTGTGTAAATGTGTGGTGACGTCGTTGAAGTCTTGTGCATCTTGGGAGTCATTCACTGATGTTGATGAATATGGCAGTTTTGTTTTTAGATGTTGCAATGCCAGGATTTTCCAGAAATAGTTTTTGCTTGTATTGATTATCATCTTAGCAGAGTGAATTGATGGACAGAACCGACAGGCAAAATCTGTAGCACTATTACATGTGCTAGTCAGCTTTTGACTAAAATCAGTTAATACACAGACTGCTTCTGCTTTGCCTGAGCCATGTATTCAATGTCAGAATGCATCCATACCAATTTTTTTATCTGTAGAGTATAGGTAACTTAGATTTAATCAGTTGGCTTTTTTTCTGTTCATTATTCAGAAATGGCTCCTCCTAGCTACTCTGATCTTGGCAAGGCTGCAAGGGACATCTTCTCCAAAGGATTCAGTAAGTACAAACTTCTGTACCAGTGAAGGGAACAGGAAAACAGGTGACATGCACTCTGTTTCAGTTCTATACATAGTTAAAGAAATGTGGTTTATGAAGTAAAAGCTGCTTCTGCCAGTAGGTGTGTTATGGAATGCTGGTTAGAGATGGGGAAATGCATAGCTGTTTCTGTTGGTTAATTCAATAGAACATTGGTCATGCATTTTATGCGTGTGTGAGTGTGTGTGTGTGTGTGTGTGTGTGTGTGTGTGTGTGTGTGTTTGTGAAAGAAATCCAGTAATCTTATAAAGCATGAGCAGTGTTAATTTTGATAATTCTCACATTAAGTTGAAGCAGTTTGCTTGTCCAAATGCCACAAATATTTTAAAACATTGCCTGTTAACAATCCTCCTTCAAATGAAATCATTGCAAAGCATTAGTAATTCAAACTGTCAAAGTTTGGATGTTTTGATTTGAAAGAACAAGCACAGTATTTTGTTTCAAACTAACAGGTTGTTAAAAATCTGTTAGTTTAAAACAAAATGCTGTGTTTGTTCATAGTCTGATTCGACTAACAGGTTGTTAAAAAAAACCCAACTTGTCAGACAGACTATAGTGTGGGATGGATAGGGTCATTAAAAGCATCTGGAGGGGTGGAGGTGGTGGGGGGGATCTTACAAATTTTTGAATTTTTGATGTACTGTTACATTTTTTTTTTAGTGAACATGGGAACAAATTATTATCATGATGATTATGTTATCATGATGATTATGTTTGTGCAAGTGATATTCTTATGCACAGAAACACATGCTTAAATTCACACAGGTGATTTAGAAGTGGACGCTGACTTGAGATTACAAGGGCTGCTGATGTAAAGAAGATTTGGTTGAAGACCACAATACATGGAGGCTTAGAGTTGACAATGATTGGACAAGGAGTTGATTTTTACAAGAGTTCACTCAGCATTTGTGATAATTCATAGGAAAATGATGGGTGTGTCATCAGCACCACTTTAAATCTAAATTGTTATTTCATGTATGTTACCTTCATCACCTATTACCTCAGAGTTTAAAGGCTCACCACTCGGTGTCTGATGAAGATAATTGAAATGTTTGAATTTTGTTTTATTCAGAATTTATTCTTTGATAACATTTTAACTATATTTTGTAATATTTCAGCATTATCCATGATTTTTTGCATACAGCACCACATTTGACTCTTTAAATTGTTTTAAATACTGCATGTATGGAAGTAATTTGCTGAGCATTTATTTTCCAAGTTGTGAGTGTTGGTACATTCTTTGGATCTGCGCTCTCCCCCCCAACCCCCTTCCACACAAACTCCTCATTCTCAGACGAGTGTAGTGAACATCTAAACCTCATGCTTTTAATATTTGAATGTCACAATTTCTGAAATGATCGGTATGTAGTTGGATCATTTAAATGTGGATAAACCCTTAAAATTGACAACCTACAAATATTTTCAAAGTGTAGAATTTACTGAGAGAGAGAATCATAGAACAGTTTTGTTAGGAAGACATTGGAGTATTGAAAGAAAAATAGACTAGATCAGTAGATGTTAAAAAAAAAGAAAAGAAAAGAAAAAAAGAAAACAAAGAATGGGCATATTAATGGATTCCTTTAACATTGATTTTGAAATAGACATGCCGATGATTGTTCACTGAATAATAGAATAAGTGTTTTTCCTTTGAATATGTGTGCAGTTCAGAGTTGTTGATGGGGAACTGATTGATTGTGTTTTATTCTACAGACTATGGTTTCTTCAAATTGGAGGCCAAGACGAAAACGGACAGTGGGGTCGAGTTCACCACCAGTGGTAACTCCAACAGTGAGACTGGCAAAGTCAGCGGCAACCTGGAAACCAAGTACAAGTGGTCTGAATACGGTATGGTCACACCTGAAAATAGTACAGTCAACACCTGAGGACAAGACAACACTTCTGTTGTGGCATTTGAAACACACACACACACACACACACACACACACACCACACACCACACACACCACACAACACAACACAACACACAACACAACAACACACAACACACACACACACACACACACAACACACACACACCACACACAACACACACACACACACACACCACACACACACACACTCACACACACACCACACACACACACACACACACACACACCACACACACACACACACACAACACAACACAACACATACACTCACACACACACCACACACACACACACACACACACACACACACACACACACATAGAGCTACTAGGGAGAGCATAGATCCTCTGCCAAGGCTGAACAGGTCCAGTGTGTGCACTTTGATCTGTCTAAGCACTAAAACTTTTAGAGTTTTGTCACTGGGCCAGATTTCATCATTCTTAAGCTAAAAGTTGCTTTAAAATGGATTGGGTTGTTTTTAGGTTATACTTCTGTAGAGATCATGGATGGACATTTGATCAGGACTGTACCATAGGTCTGCATCAAACTTTACTGTCTTTTTCCTGAGGCCACCTCCAATCTTACCTGAGAATTTGTGAGTTTGTTGAGTAGGTTTTGCTTGATTTTGTTGACATTAAGAGAAACCAACAGATGTGGGTGAACATATCATGATAACCTTTGCGGAGATTGAAGTGTGTGAGTGTATCTTGCCATTGATACCAGTTTGATTTTTGTTGGGTTGCTTTGTTTTTAGTTTTTAGAGGAAGTCGTCTTTCAGGTTCGTGTAGGTCCTGGAAACCTTGAAAAAGGCCTGGAAATTTGGTAAGGCCTTTTCGAGGGCTTGAAAAGTGCTGGAGAACCAAACAGTACAGGCCCCTAAACTCTGGGAAAGTCCTGGAATTTTCTAAACCTCCTGACCATATTCTTATTCTCAGTAGGCATCCTTCAGTCTCGGAAGACTATGGAGTTGCGCTCTAGGTGTCTATTCTGGTACAGCGACGGGTGTGGCTGGCCAGTCCGACGCGGGAATGACAGTCCCTGTGGCAGAGGGCACAGATGAAGTCTGACGCTGGTCTGTCTGCCTGGGCTGAAGCCTTTCTTCTCATTGTCTTTTCCCCGTGCTGCTGAGCGAGTGTCTCTTCGAACTTGGAGAGACCTTTCTGCACAGTCTGTCTCCAGGCTGACCGTTCGAGGGCTGTTGCTTCCCAGTTGTTCTGTCAATGTTCAAGGCTTTTAGGTCCCTCTTGCACACATCTTTGAATCGCAGCTGTGGTCTGCCTGTGGGACGTTTTCCCTGCACAAACTCTTCATAGAGGAGGTCTTTAGGGATCCTTCCGTCATCCATGCGCACGACATGGCCAAGCCAGCGCATACGTCTCTGTTTCAGCAGCGTGTACATGCTGGTGCATCCGGCTCTTCCCAGGACAGCGTTGTTTGGGACCTTGTCCTGCCAGGTGATGTTCAGAATGCGTCGGAGGCTACACATATGAAAAGCATTGAGCTTTTGCTCTTGTCGGGCACGCAAAGTCCAAGACTCGCTGCCATACAGGAGGGTGCTCACGACGCAGGATCTGTAGATCTGGATCTTTGTGTGCTCGGTCAGCTTGCTGTTGTTCCATGCTTTCTTGTCAGTCTGGTCATGGTGGTAGCTGCCTTGCCGATGCGCCTGTTGAGCTCTGCGTCAAGTGAGAGGGTGTCTGAGATAATTGAGCCCAGATAAACGAAGTCATGGATGATATCCAGTTCATGGTCATTGATGCTGATGACTGGGGAGAGATCAACATCCTGTCCCATGACCTGTGTTTTCTTCAAGCTAATGGTAAGCCCGAAGTCTTGGCAGGCATCACTGAAGCGAGTCATGAGCTGCTGTAGGTCCTCGGCTGAGTGGGCGGTTACTGCTGCGTCGTCTGCAAAGAAATCATGCAGGCACCTCAGCTTGACTTTAGTCTTGGCTCTTAGTCTGGAGAGGTTGAAGAGCTTTCTGTCTGCCCTGGTTCGGTGGTAGATACCCTCAACTGCAGGAGCAAATGCGTGTTTCAGAATCACAGCAAAGAAGATTCCAAACAGGGTGGGAGCCAGGACGCAACCCTGTTTCACTCTGTTCCGTATGTTGAAGGCAGCTGATGTTGAGCCGTCAAAAGACTACGGTGCCTTTCATGTCTTCGTGGAAGGATCTAATGATGCTGAGAAGTTTGGGTGGACATCCAATCTTGGGGAGGATCTTGAAGAGGCCATCCCTGCTGACCAGATCGAAAGCCTTTGTGAGGTCTATGAAGGCAATGAAGAGTGGCTGCCTTTGCTTCCTACATTTCTCCTGAAGTTGTTTAAGGGAGAAGATCATATCTATAGTGGATCTGTTAGCACGGAACCTGCACTGCGATTCAGGATTAACTTGCTCTGCAAGTACTTGGAGCCTCTTCAGTACTACTCGTGCAAAGACTTTCCCAACGATTCTAAGGAGGGATATGCCGCAATGATTATTGCAATCGCTTCTGTCACCTTTGTTTTTGTACAGTGTGACGACGTTAGCATCCCTCATGTCTTGTGGTACTTCGCCTTCACTGCAACAGAGGCAGAGTATTTCACACAACTCGTGGTGAGTGTCTCTTACAGCACTTCAGTACTTCGGCGGGAATACCGTCTTTCCCTGGTGCCTTGCCAGAGGCAAGAGATTCCAGGGCTTCATTGAGTTCGTCTATGGTTGGTTCTCTGTCAAGCTCTTCCAGCTCTGGTAGGCGCTCTATGGCATTCAGGCATCATCTGTGACTACATTTTCCCTTGCATATAGCTCAGTGTAGTGTTTCTACCCAGCGCTCCATCTGTGGTTCTCTGTCCTGAATCACCTCCCCTGTAGCTGATTTCAAAGGGGCAGTTTTCTTTTGCGTTGGGCCCAATGCCTGCTTGATGCTGTCATACATCGCCTTAATGTTGCCTGTGTCAGCTGCAGTCTGAATCTGGGAGCAGAGCTGAAGCCAATAATCGTTGGTGCATTGCCTGGCACACTGCTGAACTTTGCTGCGAGCAGCACAGAGAACCTGGAGGTTCTGCTCACTGGGATTGGCTTTATTTGCTGTCAGGGCGTTTCTCTTGGCCTCAGTGACTGTCATTTCTTCTAAATGGGCTTCGAACCAATAAGCTGACTTGCTGGTCTTTTTGCCAAAGGTGGACATGGCGGCGTTGTAGACAGCATCTCTGAAGTGTTCCCATCGGTCTTGGGCATTTGCAATGGGTGGGCCAGGGAGAGAATCCTCCAACACGCGTGCGAACTCCTCCACTTTTCTTTGATCATGCGTTTTGCTGGTGTCGATGCGAGTCGGCCCTCCTTTCTCGTACTGTGCAGTCTCTTTGCACGGAGCTTCACTTTGCTGCACACCAAAGAGTGGTCAGTGTCACAATCTGCGCTCTGGTAGCTGCGAGTGATCTTGATGCTGGAAAGGTTGACACGTCTGGTGAGGATCAGATCGAGCTGATGCCAGTGTTTGGATCGCGGGTGTCTCCAGGAGACTCGATGCTGAGGCTTCGTGTTGAAGGTGTTACTGATGCACAACCCATGATGACAGCAGAGCTCTAGCAGGCGCTGGCCATTCTCGTTCATTTTCCCAGTGCCGAACTGACCCAAGCAGGTGGGCCAGGAGTTGTGATCGACACCTACTCTGGCGTTGAAATCGCCTGTGATGAACAGTAATTCTCTGTCAGGAATTCTCCTTATAGCAGCACTGAGGTCGTCATAAAACTTGTCTTTTGCTTCTGCTGTGGATGCCAAAGTTGGTGCGTAGGCACTAATTAGACTGACTGGTCCCGATGATGTTTGGAGTCGGAGAGACAGGATTCGTTCTGTTCCTTCTACTGATGGGGTTATGGACTCCAATAATCTGTTTCGAACTGTGAATCCCACGCCATGTTCTCTGACCTCATCTGATGGTTTGCCCGCCAGAACAGGGTGAAGTCTCTCTCCCTCACAGATCCTATTTCTGGGAGCCTGGTTTCTTGAAGAGCAACAATGTCCATCTGCATTCTGCTCAGTTCTCTGTCGATGACGCTGACTTGCGAACATTGTTTACTTCCTGCAGGTCATCAGAAAAGCCTGGTGTCATTGTCCATACGTTCCACGTACCCAGTTTGAGGGCAGAAGTTTTCATTTTTCTGTTGCCTGGTGCACAGTTATCGATCTGCTTGTCGGTTTTCACCCTAAACCCCACGCACCCAGTGAGGCTAACGGACCGTGGCGGGGCAGCACCTTACTGGCTGGGGACTGCCCCTTAAGGCGGGCGGTAGCTGCCCAGTGAGATGCGATGACCTCTCCCACCGTCGGAAGCAGCCCCTGGCGTCTGACTCTACGCCAATTGAGTATGCAGACTTATAACCGGTAGACTGCTACTTCCCGTGTTATGTCAACGCTGCAAAGCGAAGCTGGAGTGACCTCTCCAGAGCGCAAAGCCTGAGTAAGTAAGTATGGAGGGCAAGCTGTTACCCATGCAGCAGACCCCCCCTCTCCACGTCGCTGGAATGGTCCATTGCAAAGGCAAACGCCGATACACATGGTTCCAGTGCCATCGCAGGAGTTGCCAGAACGTTGCTGCATACAGCCTCGGACTGCCTTGGGGACTCCAACTCCGGATTTTTCCTCAGGGTTGACTCCCGAAGCCTTTCCTAAGGGTGGGTATAGCCACAAGGCAGCAGAGGTTTGAGATCAGAGTTTTCCTTCTCTTAGATGGGCTGTCTTCCCAGACTAATGAGCTCCATCTGCCCAAGAAGGGTGTTAGCCCTTCGCAAACCCGTTTAACCTGTTTTAAACCCGGAGGTCTTATTCTCAAGCCAGCAAAATTAGAAATTGTTCTCCTAAAAAAGTATTCAGTGGAGAGAATAATTTTGAATGAAAAATTCAAATTTTTTGACCAAGCAGACATTGCGATCACAGCAGCCGACAATTCTGCTGGTTGACTACCACTGGATTTATATCCCTTTGCAAGACGGTTTCCGGTAAATGTTCAGAAGATGTGAATGAAATGGGGAAATGCAGCTGCTTTCACTGACGGCTGGTTAGAAAAGGAAGACGACCAAGACTGGTTGGCTCCTTCAACAGATGGGTCCAGACGTCCAGCGAACTGCACAGTGTGCGATAGGTAGGTCCAGCGAACTGCACAGTGTGCGATAGATGGGTCCAGTGAACTGCACAGTGTGCGACAGATGGGTCCAGACGTCCAGCAAACTGCACAATGTGTGACAGATGGGTCCAGCGAACTGCACAGTGTGCGACAGATGGGTCCAGACCTCCAGCAAACTGCACAGTGTGTGACAGATGGGTGTCCAGTGAACTGCACAGTGTGTGACAGATGGGTCCAGCGAACTGCACAGTGTGCGACAGATGGGTCCAGACCTCCAGCGAACTGCACAGTATGTGACAGATGGGTCCAGACCTCCAGTGAACTGCACAGTGTGTGACAGATGGTCCAGCGAACTGCACAGTGTGTGACAGATGGGTCCAGCGAACTGCACAGTGTGTGACAGATGGGTCCAGCGAACTGCACAGTGTGTGACAGATGGGTCCAGCGAACTGCACAGTGTGCGACAGATGGTCCAGACCTCCAGCGAACTGCACAGTGTGCGACAGATGGTCCAGCGAACTGCACAGTGTGCGACAGATGGGTCCAGCAAACTGCACAGTGTGTGACAGATGGGTCCAGCGAACTGCACAGTGTGTGACAGATGGGTCCAGCGAACTGCACAATGTGTGACAGATGGGTCCAGCGAACTGCACAGTGTGTGACAGATGGGTCCAGTGAACTGCACAGTGTGCGACAGATGGGTCCAGACCTCCAGCGAACTGCACAGTGTGTGACAGATGGGTCCAGTGAACTGCACAGTGTGTGACAGATGGGTCCAGACCTCCAGCGAACTGCACAGTGTGCAAAAAAAAACTTCGATATCACGAACATGAGCAAAAGCGCATTTAAAAGCCATTGCCAGGGCCAGAAACACAAAGCACTTTTGGTGCTGGTTTAACATTAACATACATCTATCATACTGTAATTTCTTGTGTTTGATGAAACGGGGTGACAGCCCTGATGTGGGCCTTTGCGGTCGGCTGGGCTATAAGCAACATTATCTTATCTTATCTTATCTTGTGTTTGATGTGTTACTTTCAGACCTTGAAATTTACTAGCATGGCCCAGGAAATGTCCTGGAAAAGTCCTTGAATTTTACTTCAAGAGATCTGTGGAACTCTGCATCTTTCCTAAATCTTCTCATTGCAGTTCTTCATTTATTCAACCATCAAGCTGTAAACCGTGCGCACATAACCATCTAGCTGTAAACCGTGCGCACATAACCATCTAGCTGTAAACTGTGCGCACATAACCATCTAGCTGTAAACTGTGCGCACATAACCATCTAGCTGTAAACTGTGCGCACATAACCATCTAGCTGTAAACTGTGCGCACATAACCATCTAGCTGTAAACTGTGCCCACATAACCATCTAGCTGTAAACTGTGCGCACATAACCATCTAGCTGTAAACTGTGCGCACGTAACCATCAAGCTGTAAACCGTGCGCATGTAACCATCAAGCTGTAAACCGTGTGCACGTATGGTCTCATGGCTCGGTAAAGGTGGTGTAGCGTATAGGGCATAGTGGGCATGCAATGATGTCTTCTTACTAAGAGTGAAAGATGTGTGTAAACATATTCCTGTATTCTGGAATACATGGGAAATGCTTGCGTTTGTTAACAATTAGTGGAGAAATGTGTGACAGGAAGTTCTAACAGATGGATGTTTGTGTGTTTTAACTTTTTGTTTTTAATTGCTGATGTTTTGTGCGTACCTTTTTTTTTCTTAATCAGAGTGTTTTGGGTGGGCTTTGGTGTGTTCGGCTGTTACTCTCTGAGACTTGGATAAAAATTTAATGTTTTAACTTTAAGAAATCTTATAACTGAGAGTCTGGCATAAGCATTATAATGTTAGTTGGATATAGCTTATTCATTATTTTGCTGAGAATTAACGAACCAGCAGACCAAACAGTTAAACCCTGTATGTGTCTTACACCCCACAGTCATGTTCTGTCATACTCTGTCTCTCTGTCCTTCCTATCTCTCTCTCTCCCCCTGCCCCCCCCCCCCCCCCCCCCCCCCCCCCCCTTTCTTGCATGCTTATATGTGTGTGCTTGGTGAGGCCATGAAAGACAGGTGTTTGTTGTGCAGGTTTGTCCTTCACAGAGAAGTGGACGACAGAAAATGTGCTGAACACAGAGATCACTGTGGAAGACCAGCTGGCCAAGGGCATGAAGCTGGCCTTTGATACCTCCTTCGCACCACAGACAGGGTCAGTCCTTACAGCCAGTGGCCACACATGATCATAATCATATATGCTTGTAGGCATGCACACACGAAGACACACATACACACGCGTGCACACACACACATGCACGCACGCACGCACACTCGCACACATGCAAACGCGTGCGTACAAGCATGCATGCATACATGCATGCATACATACATACAAGCGCACACTCACGCCTGCGCACATACACCCACGCACACACACACACACACACCTCTCTCTCTCTCCTCTCTCTCTCACAACACACACTCTCTCTCTCACACACACACTTGCCACCACACACCACACACACACACACACACATGTGCACTTGCATGCGCACACATGCATTCACACACACACACACGCGTACACACACACACATACACACACACACACACACACACACACACACACACACACACATGCACAATACAGCACACACACACACACACACACACACACACACACACACACACAAAACACACACAACATGCACAACAGGCACACACACACATACACACACACACACACACACACACACACACACACACAAGCATGCACATACAGGCACATGTCTGTGAGTCAGCTTTGCAGGCATGTGGCATGCACACACATGGCTATTCTGTGTGAAGCTGTGTGTTGGTAACTGTTGCTTGGTTTATCTCTGTAGTCAGAGGTTTTTAGATGATTAATCCATATCTAATGGTACACACATATGTGAGTAGAGACTACAACCAGTGGGATATACTCAAGGGTAGAGGCTTCAGACAGATTCACATTCAGAAGTACTCCATGGGGACTGCTATTCAACGGGCATCGCTGAAACCACCAATCATACAGCAACTTTTTATGTTTAAGAAAAAAAATTGATTTCAGTGGATAGTTCTTACAAAGAAAACACACCAGCGATTACAATGTCAACTGTAGGTCTGTCGAGCTGTAATAGTAGCAGTACTAGCAGAAGTTTCACAGACTTTTGTGCAGACATTACTAGTGACAAAGTTTTGGAAATGTGTCATCCTGATTTTCTTGCAGGTATGAATTCATTGTTGCTAAAGACTTTGAAGATTGATATTGATGAAGCCGGCTTGGACGAAGTCAAAATCTTAGTCGGTTTGAGACGAAGCGGTTTTAAACAAATGTGACATTTCAGATCAAGGAAAAGTTTGTTTGAAAATGTTGAAAAAGGGTAGATTCCATTGTTCCTTAGACATTTCCAGTGAAAACTGTATACATATTTGAGTTATGTAAGAGGACAAACAAGACAATGACTTGGCCAAATTTCAAATTGCAGAAGGTGCTGAATCAAGTTAACTTAAAATCAGGGAATGATTTGTCTGACTCTTGTTTATCAAATTCAGAAAGAGGCATGCAAATTTTTAAAATGTGCTTAAGGTTAAGTTTTATTTTATCCCAGGGACTGGAGCAAAATTAGAATTACTGCGCCACTGAATGAAAGAACAAAGAAATAACAAAACAAAGATGATGCGTCTCAGCTTTCCTCAGAAAATGAAGAACAAAGAGACGGCCGCTTATCTCTTCAAAATGGTAGCATTTATTACAATCTAAGAAAAAGAAAAGAGAGACATTTTATAACTTTTTGGCTTAAATAATGTGCATAAAAAGGAATCTCAAAATTTTTATCAAGATATGTTTTCAGACTTGTTTGTTTCCTTTTGTATTTTTGCTGTTTTGTTCAATTCTGGTCGTCTTATCAGGCTGAAATATGTGCAGATGATGATTCACCCTTGAACAAACATTGCAACGTTTATGATTTGTCATTTAGGAAGAAGAGCGGCAAAATCAAGACGGGCTACAAGCAGGACTATGTGAACATGAATGTGGATGTTGACTTTGACTTTGCCGGCCCCACCGTCCATGGAGCAGCTGTACTGGGGTAAGTCAGTGCTGAAGTAGACCTGTAATCTACATCCTATATGGTAGAGGTGTTATATCACCTCTTTTTCTTTCTTTTTTTCCCTCCGAAAACCAAAAGTATGATTTCTGAAATACAGATTCTTTCAGTACCATTGTGATGTAACCTGTGGGTAACTGTCTGTTATATTTTCTAAAGTGCCATACAAGGTTATGATACTGTTGTACAGTTACAAAAAATAAAGAGGAAAAGAAGCGTCACACCTCCCCATATCCCCATAATGTGATTCCAAATTGAACCAAATTTTGTAAAGCTATGAATAGTGTATGTTGTTTGCTGTGCACACCGATATTGTTAGCCACCATTCTGAAGACCTGGACTGGATCAGTACTTTGATACTGACTTTACCTTCTCAATCTCCTGGCATGCTGCCTGTCAAGGAAACCAATTGCAGACACATATAAAGTCTATAAGAATATAGGTTTCTGGATTCTGAGTCTAACTACTTTTCTAATATAAAGTCTACACTGCTTTCTGAACCGCTGTGATCGATTCAGAAGCACCAGGGCCATTTGATTGAATTAAATTGTTAAACAGACAGTCCTATCACTTTATACAAGCTAAGGAAAAAAAAAGGAAAGAGATGATAAAACTTCTTGGCCTCAGACATTTTGCAGACGTCGGTCAGTCATGCTGTAACAGAGGCAGTGTGTTAACTCTGAAGCCTAAACCTGAAAGAGTGAAGTGCAGTGTGGTCTTTGATGTGTGGATCAGTCATAAATGAACAGTAGGGATACAGGCATAATGGTAGCAGTACCGCCAAGACAACAGGAATTGAACATAGTAAGGCATATGTAGCATTCCCCAAACTCAGAACTTGAAAAAGATCAGCATAATGGAATTCCAGAGATTTGAGCTGTAAAATAGATTCCCCAAACAGACCAGTAGACTAATTCTCAGTGTCTGTATATAATATTGACAGAAGCTAATAGCGTCGCATTTTCGTACTGGGCAGTTCATTGGGACTGTTGTTGGTTAGATGTGCTAGCGCCTTCCTGAGGGGGGTGTATGTGTTGTGTGTGTGTGTGTGTGTGCATGCGTGCGTGCATGTGTATGTGTGTGTGTGTTTGTGTGTGTGTGTCCACCACTAAGCAGTTATTGTTGTCAGTAGGGGATTATTAGGTGGTGTCTTTCTTACCTTAGATCAGAACAGGCGCCATAGAATCAAAGTGACTCAGCAGTGCTTACCTTAGATCAGAACAGGCGCCATAGAATCAAAGTGACTCAGCAGTCCTTACCTTAGATCGGAACAGGCGCCATAGAGTCAAAGTGACTCAGCAGTACTTACCTTAGATCAGAACAGGCGCCATAGAATCAAAGTGACTCAGCAGTACTTACCTTCGATAGAACAGGTGCCATAGAATCAAAGTGACTCAGCAGTACTTACCTTAGATAGAACAGGTGCCATAGAATCAAAGTGACTCAGCAGTGGTGTGCTTAGCACCCATCCCTCTCCTTCCACTACCTTTAATAACCAGCACTCATCCCTCTCCTTCCACTACCTTCAGACCTGCCAACCATTACACATTTCGCATAATTTATTACGCCCAAGTGATAATTCTTACACCCTTATACATTTAGCCAAAAAATTACGCATTGAAAGTTTTCAACGACAACAGCAAAAAACAGACGAAAAAATTGACTTATGTACAGACACGCATGGTGCCGTGTGTATAACCAGTAATCTTCAAGAAGCGTTTCCGGTCATGCGCAGTTCGTTTCACCATCTTTACCATTCAGCGAAGTTGGCGTCCTTTTGAAGTTTTAGCTACGAAAATGTCAAAATGTGAAGCAGACAGTTCTGGACAAGATGCGAAAAAGAAAAAACTTGGTCAAAAGTTCCAAAAAGAATACTCGGAAAAGTTCCCCTGCATACGACCTTCGGCTAAAGGTGTAAATTGTGCACGGTGTACCACTTGCGAGTCGGACTTCACAATTTCCCATGGCGTGATGGTGGATGTGAAGTGTCACCTTGAGTCATGCAAACACATCGATTCCTTTAACGCGCCGACTTCTTCCAGCATCACACAGTTTTTCAGACTGTAGACACCTCAAAAGAGGATGAAATGAGGAAAAGGGTAATTTGGGCTGAAGCATTGGTGGTCCGATTTTTCGTCGAGCACATCATTGCTCTTAACACAGCTGACTGTGCATCCCAGTTTTTTAAGAAGCGTTCTCAGATTCGGAGATCGCCAAACAGTTTAAGAGCGGTTGAACAAAGACAACATTTAAAAATAATAATAATATAATAATGATGATAATAATTTGTAAAGATTTCTTGTGACACTTAAAAGAAAAGCTTGTTTTTGAAGAAAAGTAAAGTTCACAAAAATTGTGCGAACAAATTCATCACATCGTGTTTGTTTGAAAAAAGGTAAATGACGCGCTTGATTACTCTTAGCTCTCTGAAATTACACATTTTTGCCTCACTGAGCTTCAATTCTTACTCATTGGCCTCTTAGGGGGTTGGCAGGTCTGTACCTTTAATAACCAGCACCATCCCTCTCCTTCCACTACCTTTAATAACCAGCACCCATCCCTCTCCTTCCACTACCTTTAATAACCAGCACCCATCCCTCTCCTTCCACTACCTTTAATAACCAGCACCATCCCTCTCCTTCCACTACCTTTAATAACCAGCACCCATCCCTCTCCTTCCACTACCTTTAATAACCAGCACCCATCCCTCTCCTTCCACTACCTTTAATAACCAGCACCCATCCCTCTCCTTCACTACCTTTAATAACAGCACCATCCCTTCCTTCCATACCTTTAATAACCAGCACCCATCCCTTCCTTCCACTACCTTTAATAACCAGCACCATCCCTCTCCTTCCACTACCTTTAATAACCAGTACCCATCCCTGCTCCTTCCACTACCTTTAATAACCAGCACATCCCTCTCCTTCCACTATTATAACCTGTGCACATCCTTCCTTCCACTACCTTAATACCAGCACCCATCCCTCTCCTTCCACTACCTTTAATAACCTGTGGACATCCTCTCCTTCCACTCCTTTAATAACCTGTGCACATCCCTCTCCTTCCACTACTTTTAATAACCAGCACCATCCCTCTCCTTCCACTACCTTTAATAACCTGTGGACATCCCTCTCCTTCCACTACCTTTAATAACCTGTGACATCCTCTCCTTCCACTACCTTAATAACCTTGCCATCCTCTCTTCCATACCTTTAATAACCAACACCCATCCCTCTCCTTCCACTACCTTTAATAACCTATGCACATCCCTCTCTTTCCACTACCTTTAAGCCCTTGACTGCCACTATTTTGTATCAGTTTTGTAATTCTGTGTGCCGGAGCAAAATTTGGCTTTTGCGGTAGGTTCACTAATTTGATCAGTGCTCATTTATTTGTGGAGATATCTCTAGATTTTTGGCATGTTTTCTTCTCATACCCAGGGCTATAATACCTGCAAATAATATTTGATTTTGTTCATTCTGAGTATAATAAATAATCTGTATAATTCAACTTTTTTTTTTAAATTATATTTTGCAAGCATACAAAAACCCACAGCAGCAAAACAAAAAACATACAAACCCAGCCAAAAGTGGTTTTAGTGTTTACTGAACCCCTGTGTAAATATTTGGTAGTGAATTTACAACCCACAATTGTTGTTTTATATGATAAATTTATGCATTTCTGGGGTACAGTACAATCCAGGTATCAAGGGACACAATTTTGTTTTCTTAGGTAGGTTCACTGATATGCCCAGTGCTCTTTCAATTCTTGACATATATCTTACAGACATGTTTACCTCCCGACCTCACCGGAGAATTCTCCCGAGTTCAGACGTTGTTATAACGGTCCTCCCGCTCGACTTCAAATCTCCCGATCGCGAAACGCGCTTTCTCCCGTTGCTCACCGAAACCACTTCGGCAGATTTCCAATCCAGAATTTTATCAACATACAGTTCACTGTCGGTGGCGCCCGCCAAGTTACCTGTTCTCTCGCGCGTGTGCGGTCCGCCATAGTCGTCGCGGGCGGGAAGTTGATGCAGCTGAACGCTACCACTTCTGCGCAGTGAAAATGGCGGCGATTGAGAAGAAGCGTGCTCATGAAACTGATGAAAGCGGCGGCGACTCAGACTGTGATTCCCGTGTGATTGATGCGGTTAAGAAGAAGAAGAAGAAATATTTTCAAAAGTTCAAGCTGCAGT
>CM031595.1:181995058-182047558 GCA_018398815.1 Conus ventricosus
AGTACCTGGGCTTTTATTGCTTTTCATGTTTTTCAGAGAGTATGACGCTTCTAAGGTGATTTTTCCTTCTATGTTCTTTGATTCTTCGTATGATAAAGTTGGAAAATCTTTTACCATGTCAGTAATTTCGCAGTTTTCAACATTTCTCTTTCAATATAGATTTGCATGAAAGGACTTCGCTTCATTCATTATTTCATTTTGACTATTTACTTCTCTCCCACTTCGTGTTATTTTTCTCAAGCATTTGCTTACGTAGTGCCTTTTTTCTAAATTACAAAAGAGCTTAGATATTTTCTCACCTTCAGCAATCCATCTTGCTTTTGAACGCAATAAAACTCCATCAATTTTTTTACTTCTAATTTCCACTAGATCTGCTTTATATTTTTCCAGACTGCGTTGATCTTCTTCGGTTTTGGGAATTTTTTTCTCTCTTTGATGCTTTCTTCTAGTTGTTTCTCCTGTTTAGCTTCTTTCTGTTTCTTTCCAATGGAAAATGCTATTGTTTTCGATCTCACTTTCATAAGCAAAACATCTAGAAAGAGCCGGTCTCCTATTGTAAATTGTATCTGATTTCTAGGAATATTATGAATTTCTTTTCTTTCATACAGTAAGACTGCATATTCTTCGATAGGATTTCTTATTTCCTCATCTATTTCTTTTAGATAAATTAAGTCTTTTAGAAGAGAATTGTTAAATTTCCCAAAACTGTTTCTTTTAACTTCTTCTCCAAAACATAATTTCAAGACAATCATTGAGTGGTCCGATCGGTAGCCATTCTGAATGTCACCATCTTCATCATATTGTACAATTGTTTCCGAGACAACAAAAAAGTCAAGTCGACTTTGTTGGAGTGGATTTGTTCTTCGCCAAGTAAATCTTCTGCTTTCTGCGTTTAGGTCTCTCCATATGTCTGTTAGCTCTAAATTTAACATCAGTTCTTCTACTCTTTCTTTTGCATTTTGATTGTTCACATGTTTATAATTATCATAATCTAAAATTGGGTCCATTACTGAATTCCAGTCACCACCTATAATTACATTCATATGACCTAGTTTGCTGATGTAAAGTCTTCCTGATTTCTGACTCATGTGTATTCAAAGTGGACCTGTCTGATGATGATTGGATTGGGATGTGATCATTTTCAGCTACAATGGGTGGTTGGCTGGGTACCAGATGGCCTTTGACACAGCCAAGTCCAAACTGGCCAAGAGCAACTTTGCTGTGGGCTACACCACAGGGGACTTCGCCCTGCACACCTGTGTGTCAGTATACCTGATCATGGAGGGGGGGAGAGGGTTTGCCAACAGCTGCCGCTTTATGCGTGTGTTTGAGTGTGTGTGTGTGGGTCATGTTGGCATTGGCGGGAACAAAATGGTTGATCGTTTAGCCAAGAACGCCACAAGAGAGAAACTGTCCAACATTTATATCCCCTGTTCAGATGTGAAACCCAAATTAACGATTATGTGAGAGACCTCTGGCAGGAGGATTGGAACACACAGACGAGTAACAAACTCTTTCAGATCCGTCCAAACCTTAAGGACTTCCTCCCATCCACGTCGGGAGGTCGTAAAGAGGAAACGGTTCTATGCCGGCTGCACACCGGCCATTCGTATTTTACCCATGCTTACCTTTAAAGAGTGAAGAAGCTCTGTGGTGCATTCCATGTCATGCGCCACTCACCATGAAACATGTTCTTTTAGAGTGTTGGGACTTGCACGATGTGAGACACAAACATTTTACAGCGGAGTCCATGAAGATCCTGTTCAGGGATGTCCCGCCTGATGTGATCCTTGAGTTTTTGAGAGAGATTAACATTTTTTATCTGATTTAAGATTTTACGGAAGAAAGATTTTTAACAAAGTTTCTGGTGCGTTTGTAGACGATGTCATTTAATGAGATGTATGAAAGTGGTTTTTTTTTTTATTTATTTATTTTTTTTTTTTATTTTTTTTTTTTTTTATGACTGGTGAGTTGATTTTAACGTGGTGACAGCCCTGATATGGCCCTTTACGGTCGGCTGGGCTCTAAGCAACATTATCCTCTCGTGTGTGTGTGTGTGTGTGTGTGTGTGTGTGTTTGAGAGAGGTAGAGACAAACAAAGGTGCCATAGGTTACACAGGTATGGGTGTACAAAAGGCAGTCTTGAGTGATCATGTGATATGTTCTGCATCATTTGTTTCTAGGTAATGAACCTTAAACGTTTGATACAATGCCAGAGGTCATGAGCTATGTGTGAAATTGGTCCATTACTTACAAATATGTGTCTGAAATGATAAAGAGCAGAATCAGATGTTACTATATTTTCCTTCATACGGAAGTTGATGTTTCCATAAGGGTTGATTTGTGTTGTTGATGTGGTTGCTCAGGAACGATGGGCAGGAGTTTGCAGGCTCCATCTACCAGAGAGTGAGCCCTGACCTGGAGACGGCCGTCAATCTGTCTTGGACGTCTGGAACCAACGCTACTCTCTTCGCCCTGGGTGCCAAGTACACTCTGGACAAAAATGCCACCGTCTCTGTGAGTGGAGTACTCTTAGGATTCAGGGGAAGGGGGGAGGGTGGTGGTGGTAGAGAATATGGTCACAGTGGGTAGTGGGATATGCCTAGCAAATGAGAGAATATGGTCACAGTGGATAATAGAATACAAAACTACTACAGTGATATGAATTTAAAAAAAACAAAAAACTTTATCATGTCATCTAGTATACAAGAAAGTAGAAAGTTTCACACATTTTGTTGAAATATCCAGTTTGATACATTTTGTTGAAACATCAAAAAAATTAACAAGTATGCTTTTCTTTTTTTTTGTATCTCTTGATTTCTTGTCTGTGTGTGTGTGAATTGATCAGTTTCATTATCATGATAGCAAGAGATCCAGGACAAAGGCATTGTCTGTGTGTGTGAATTGATCAGTTTCATTATCATGATAGCAAGAGATCCAGGACAAAGGCATTGTCTGTGTGTGTGAATTGATCAGTTTCATTATCATGATAGCAAGAGATCCAGGACAAAGGCATTGTCTGTGTGTGTGAATTGATCAGTTTCGTTATCATGATAGCAAGAGATCTAGGACAAAGGCATTGTCTGTGTGTGTGTGTGAATTGATCAGTTTCATTATCATGGTAGCAAGAGATCTAGGACAAAGGCATTAAAGAGCCAGTCTGTTGGGAAGTTGTAAATATGTGAAGACATTAGGGGAAGGAGGAACCCAATCCGCCAAAGCAATATTTCACAGAGTGACCAGAGTTCAGGTCAACACATTCCATACATGCCTACCCCTACGGAACTTCCGTATTTTCTACAGCAATTAAAAAAATTTTAAAAATTTAAAGTATCTACGCGATTACAGAAATTTATTTTTCGTTACGGTAAAATGATTTTTCAACAAAATTTACTGAAAACGATCGCGAGTTGAAGCAGACGATGATTTTGAAAGCAGAAGCAGAACACCGAATGGTAAAAGGGACGTAAAGCCCCGTCTTCATCAAGCAGACACGAATATGTCTCTAACGGCTTCTGCTATAGAGGGACGTTAAACTCAGTTATTCAAATACAAAGAGAAAGTGAATGGATGTGCCAACTGGTGATGCCGATTGGCAAATTTCCCTTCATTATGAAATTGGACTCTTGACGATTCAAAAGCAAAGTGCGTGATTTGTCACAGTGCATTTTCTTTAAAACATAGCGGTATAGACGACATAAACAAACACATTGAAGGTCCGCGTCATGAAAAGAATGCGGCAGCTTTGGAAAAGAAAACAAAAGAAATCAAAACTCTGAAACCGATAACGGGTTTTTTTGCAGCAAATATGACGTCGAAAGAAACAAATCATGAACTTGATGTACAAAAGAAAAAAAAAATGCTACTGATTTTGAGTCCGTGCTACTGAAATTTGAAATCAGTGCTACTGAAATTCATTTTTAGGGGTAGGCATGTATGACATTCCAAGCGAGGTAACTGTCACTGCACAGGAAACGGTTTCATCTTGCATGGAGCATGTCTGTCATTCTTGAAAACTGAAAAATGGCTAAGTCGTCTGGATGAGAAGCATTCCTTTGTGTGCACCTGGTCCACTGGTGCGATACAGAAAGGCCACAGACAGAATGGCTGTTCTGTCCCTGGAGTGACAGTGAATGAGACTGACACAGAAAGGCCACAGACAGAATGGCTGTTGTGTCCCTGGAGCGCCAGTGAATGAGACTGACACAGAAAGGCCACAGACAGAATGGCTGTTCTGTCCCTGAGCACCAGTGAATGAGACTGACACAGAAAGGCCACAGACAGAATGGCTGTTCTGTCCCTGGAGCGCCAGTGAATGAGACTGACACAGAAAGGCCACAGACAGAATGGCTGTTCTGTCCCTGGAGCGCCAGTGAATGAGACTGACACAGAAAGGCCACAGACAGAATGGCTGTTCTGTCCCTGGAGCGCCAGTGAATGAGACTGACACAGAGGTGGCCTTACAGTGAATGAGACTGACACAGAGGTGGCCTTACAGTGAATGAGACTGACACAGAGGTGGCCTTACAGTGAATGAGACTAACACAGAGGTGGCCTTACAGTGAATGAGACTGACACAGAGGTGGCCTTACAGTGAATGAGACTGACACAGAGGTGGCCTTACAGTGAATGAGACTGACACAGAGGTGGCCTTACAGTGAATGAGACTGACACAGAGGTGGCCTTACAGTGAATGAGACTGACACAGAGGTGGCCTTACAGTGAATGAGACTGACACAGAGGTGGCCTTACAGTGAAGGAAGTGGTCTTGTTGGCAGCTGAACTATGACATTGTAGTGATTGCTGAGAACTTTTGGTTTTACCTTTGGAGTGGGAGTGTTTAAAGTCCTGGTTCAGTGTCAATGGCATGTGGCTGTCTCACTAATGGGAGTTCTGTCAGAGAGAAGTTGTCTCCAGGAAGTGCCAGTCAGTGGCAGCAAGACAATGGGAGTGTGAGAACTTCTGAACTGAACTGGGACGTCGATGAATGAAAATTTTTTTTTTTTTTTGCCTTTTTTCAAGCATCTCTGTCTGTCTGTCTGTCTGTCTCTCTTTCTCTCTCTTCTCTCTCTCTCTCTCTCATATATAAGCCTATTGACAGACTCCATACACACACATTTATGTTTAACTGGGTGGCAGTTTTCACACTTGATATCACATCAGTACTTCTGTGACTGAAAGGTAGCTGAAATTGCTTTTTAACTGTTTCTGTGACTAAAGGGTAGCTGAAATTGCTTTTTAACTGGTTTCTGTGACGACAGGTAGCTGAAATTGCTTTTTAACTGTTTCTGTGACTGAACAGTAGCTGAAATTGCTTTTTTAACTGTTTCTGTGACTGACAGGTACTGAAATTGCTTTTAACTGTTTCTGTGACTGACAGGTAGCTGAAATTGCTTTTAACTTTTCTTGTGACTGAAGGTAGCTGAAATTGCTTTTTAACTGTTTCTGTGACTGAAGGTAGCTGAAATGCTTTTAACTGTTTCTGTGACTGAAGGTAGCTGAAATTGCTTTTTAACTGTTTCTTTTATGTAACAGATATCACCAAAAGAAAAATCAAGAATTGAAAGTTGAGCCTATGAATAATCCTTGAAAAAAGAAAAAGTGAAAAGATATTAATTCAAAAAATCTGAGCGTGTTTCATGTTGCAGGAGAGGTGGAGAAAATGCATGATATTGTTACAAATGTACACATTCTGAGGTCTGTGCCCCCTCCCTAGACTCCCCACTGGGATGCTGCCCTTTGACCCTGCCAGGGGACCTGCACAGCCTGCTGGAACTAACAGCTTTTGTCTGGAAACTTGGCATACTGGGAAATGCACTATAACCTTTCTCACCTTATCCCATCACCTCATTTCCTTCAAGACACGTTTCTTTCCATCTCTCCATGGAAAACACAACTTGTGTACATGCAGCAGGCTGCATGACTGATTTCTTTCTCTGTGTAATTACAGGCCACATGGTAAACACAGCTTGGAACATGCAGGACACAGCATTACTGATTTCTTTCTCTGTGTAATTACAGGCCACATGGTAAACACAGCTTGGAACATGCAATACACTACATTACTGATTTCTTTCTCTGTGTAATTACAGGCCACATGGTAAACACAGCTTGGAACATGCAGTACACAGCATGACTGATTTCTTTCTCTTTTTTTGTATTATATTCAGGCCAAAGTGAATAACTCCAGTCAGATTGGTCTGGGTTACAGCCAAAAACTACGTGACGTAAGGCTTTTTTGTTTTCTTTCATTTCATTGATTATAATTCATAGCTTTAACATCGGTTGGCTTTCTGTGATATTCACTCTACAGCTCTGATCCCAGTTTCTCTCAACATAGTCATTTCCAGGATAGTGGAGTCCTGGTGTCCCCTAGGAGGCAGTATTGCACGGGAGGCTGACAGGTTTTGCTCACTTTGTCATCTCCATGTTTTTATGACTCTACTCAATTTCAGCTTTATCAGTTGTGGAAGAGTTTTCGTTCGACACAGGGAGAGTACTAATTGAGCTTATTTTCACACAGAAGTATAATAGCACATGCTTTTTTTTATAGTAGAAATCAAGTATGCAACTGATCATTAGAGTTTGATAACATCGGGAGATCTCCCCTAAGTGGTGATTGCACAAATTGAAAGGTTTGACCAGTGACATATGTCAGGTGGTGTTAGTGTTGCACTATGCATTTCAAGCAGTTTGTAACTGAAGTCTCTGTTCAAGTTTGGTGCTTCCATTTCCTGGGGCTCCTAGTGACATATGTCAGGTGGTGTTAGTGTTGCACTATGCATTTCAAGCAGTTTGTAACTGAAGTCTCTGTTCAAGTTTGGTGCTTCCATTTCCTGGGGCTCCTAGTGACATATGTCAGGTGGTGTTAGTGTTGCACTAATGCATTTCAAGCAGTTTGTAACTGAAGTCTCTGTTCAAGTTTGGTGCTTCCATTTCCTGGGGCTCCTAGTGACATATGTCAGGTGGTGTTAGTGTTGCACTATGCATTCAAGCAGTTTGTAACTGAAGTCTCTGTTCAAGTTTGGTGCTTCCATTTCCGGGGCTCCTAGTGACATATGTCAGGTGGTGTTAGTGTTGCACTATGCATTTCAAGCAGTTTGTAACTGAAGTCTCTGTTCAAGTTGGTGCTTCCATTTCCTGGGCTCCTAGTGACATATGTCAGGTGGTGTTAGTGTTGCACTATGCATTTCAAGCAGTTTGTAACTGAAGTCCTCTGTTCAAGTTTGGTGCTTCCATTTCCTGGGCTCCTAGTGACATATGTCAGGTGGTGTTAGTGTTGCACTATGCATTTCAAGCAGTTTGTAACTGAAGTCTCTGTTAAGTTGGTGCTTCCATTTCCTGGGGCTCCTAGTGACATATGTCAGTGGTGTTAGTGTTGCACTATGCATTTCAAGCAGTTTGTAACTGAAGTCTCTGTTCAAGTTTGGTGCTTCCATTTCCTGGGGCTCCTAGTGACATATGCCAGTGGTGTTAGTGTTGCACTATGCATTCAAGCAGTTTTGTAACTGAAGTCTCTGTTCAAGTTTGGTGCTTCCATTTCCTGGGCTCCTAGTGACATATGTCAGGTGGTGTTAGTGTTGCACTATGCATTTCAAGCAGTTTGTAACTGAAGTCTCTGTTCAAGTTTGGTGCTTCCATTTCCTGGGCTCCTAGTGACATAGTCAGGTGGTGTTAGTGTTGCACTATGCATTTCAAGCAGTTTGTAACTGAAGTCTCTGTTCAAGTTTGGTGCTTCCATTTCCTGGGCTCCTAGTGACATATGTCAGGTGGTGTTATGGTTGCACTAGCATTTCAAGCAGTTTGTAACTGAAGTCTCTGTTCAAGTTTGGTGCTTCCATTTCCTGGGCTCCTAGTGACATATGTCAGGTGGTGTTAGTGTTGCACTATGCATTTCAAGCAGTTTGTAACTGAAGTCTCTGTTCAAGTTTGGTGCTTCCATTTCCTGGGCTCCTAGTGACATATGTCAGGTGGTGTTAGTGTTGCACTATGCATTTCAAGCAGTTGTAACTGAAGTCTCTGTTCAAGTTTGGTGCTTCCATTTCCTGGGCTCCTAGTGACATATGTCAGGTGGTGTTAGTGTTGGCACTATGCATTTCAAGCAGTTTGTAACTGAAGTCTCTGTTCAAGTTTGGTGCTTCCATTTCCTGGGCTCCTAGTGACATATGTCAGGTGGTGTTAGTGTTGCACTATGCATTTCAAGCAGTTTGTAACTGAAGTCTCTGTTAAGTTGGTGCTTCCATTTCCTGGGCTCCTAGTGACATATGTCAGGTGGTGTTAGTGTTGCACTATGCATTTCAAGCAGTTTGTAACTGAAGTCTCGTTCAAGTTTGGTGCTTCCATTTCCTGGGCTCCTAGATATTTCTCTTCATTGTGTGGGTTTCTGTAATGGTTTTTTTTACAACCCCCAAGACACCGTGTGGGCAAGCTCTTCCAGTGTCGCCCACCCCTGCTAAAGAGGGCTTTCCTGTGTTGAGGTGTTGTGTGGGCAAGCTCTTCCAGTGTCGCCCACCCCTGCTAAAGAGGGCTTTCCTGTGTTGAGGTGTTGTGTGGGCAAGCTCTTCCAGTGTTCCCCACAGCTGTTAAGAGGGCTTTCCTGTGTTGAGTGTTGTGTGGCAAGCTCTTCAGTGTTCCCCACAGCTGTTAAAGAGGCTTTCCTGTGTTGAGGTGTTGTGTGGGCAAGCTCTTCCAGTGTCGCCCACCCCTGCTAAAGAGGGCTTGCCTGTGTTGAGGTGTTGTGTGGGCAAGCTCTGCAGTGTTCCCCACAGCTGTTAAAGAGGGCTTGCCTGTGTTGAGGTGTTGTGTGGGCAAGCTCTGGCAGTGTTCCCCACAGCTGTTAAAGAGGGCTTTCCTGTGTTGTGTGGGCAAGCTCTGGCAGTGTTCCCCACAGCTGTTAAAGAGGGCTTTCCTGTGTTGAGGTGTTGTGTGTGGGCAAGCTCTTGCAGTGTTCCCCACAGCTGTTAAAGAGGGCTTTCCTGTGTTGACGTGTTGTGTGGGCAAGCTCTAGCAGTGTTCCCCACAGCTGTTAAAGAGGGCTTTCCTGTGTTGAGGTGTTGTGTGGGCAAGCTCTGGCAGTGTTCCCCACAGCTGTTAAAGAGGGCTTTCCTGTGTTGAGGTGTTGTGTGGGCAAGCTCTTGCAGTGTTCCCCACAGCTGTTAAAGAGGGCTTTCCTTTGTTGAGGTGTTGTGTGGGCAAGCTCTTGCAGTGTTCCCCACAGCTGTTAAAGAGGGCTTGCCTGTGTTGAGGTGTTGTGTGGGCAAGCTTCTTGCGGTGTTCCCCACAGCTGTTAAAGAGGGCTTGCCTGTGTTGAGGTGTTGTGTGGGCAAGCTCTTGCAGTGTTCCCCACAGCTGTTAAAGAGGGCTTGCCTGTGTTGAGGTGTTGCTTTAAGCTGTGCCTACAGTCTGCAGATTTCACTTGTGTCATCCCCTTCACAGTCATCAGGTGATACACTTACAACCTTTTTTTTTCCACCTCATTCGAGTCTTGCCTTTCGGATGAACAAGCTCGGCTGTCAGTGCATTGACTGCATGTAACAGACCTTAAGCTTCTGGATACCTCGGCACTTTGAATTATTTGGACTATAAACCATTTTGATATTATAGGGTGGTATCGGGACAGTACTGCTGTTTGTTGATGGTTTTGCCAAAATTATTGTTCATAAACATGTGCACATATTCAAGCTGCTATACATTTGTATGTAGCAGTAATGTATGTGAATATAGTAGGTATTCAAGGACAGTACTTTTAAACAATGTTAATATTTTTCCTATGCTAGTATTTGTTTTTTCAGAATGATAATTAGGCATTTTGTTAATATCACGGTTTATGGGGAAAATGTCACAACTGAGGCAGAGGAATTGAAATAGTTATAGGAATCTCTGCAGGATGAAAAAAAGAATGTATGTGTAATGTTTTCAATGGAAGAGGTCACACATATGTGTAAAGTTTTCAGTGGATGAAGTCACACGCATACAGAGCCTCCACACACATGCTGACTTTGCACACACTCTACAGTCAATACCAATACAACACACACACACACACACACACACACACACACACACACACACACACACACACACACTCCACACATGTGACCGCCACAATTCACCACACACAGACACACATTGATCACATATATGTGCATCCATGCATACACAAAACACTCGCACTCCGCACACACACACACACACACACACACACACACACACACACACACACACACACACACACACACACACAAACACACACACTCACGAAGTAGGTAAGGCAAAGTCTGTCTGTCCTGCTCCACATCTGAACTCCACACAAAAGCCTGTTCCTTTGTTTACCAGGGGTGAAGCTGACCCTGTCCGCCTTGATAGAAGGCAAGAGCATTAACCAGGGAGGCCATAAGGTGGGCCTAGGACTGGACCTGGAGGCCTAAGACACCAGCCAGTATCCTCGGAGCCTTCTGTGTGAAGCTCCACTTCCACTGATTGTAGAGTCTTGCCGTCAGACGATCCAGCCAGTCTGCCAGCACAACAACTGCCTTCACCGCCACATCAGGATTTCTGCGTGGACAAGCACTCTCTTGACAGTCATCCTTTCTTTTTTTTTCTTTTTTTTCCCCCTTTAAACCTCTCTTGTCTGTGTGGAGCATGTGTGTGGGCTGTTGATGCTTGTGTGTCATAATGTAGCAGAAAACCAGAAGTTTTCCGTTGTTTGAAATTGAACAGTATCAGTAAGGGTTGAGTTGGATGAGGAAGCCTTCCAGTGTGTCCCAGTCTCCTCTTTGTCTCCCTTGCATCTGGTGACCTTTCTTTGTGTAGATTGTGCTTGATGAACATTGAGAATGCAAGTGTGAAGGACGAAGGAAAGTTTTTTTTATGAAGGTTTGGTGGGGTATTTTTTTTCCTTTTTTTTTTTTTTTTGGAATTGAATTATGGCCTTGTTCATTTCTGTGTATTAAGGTGTATATGTTACACTGGAGATGTATGGAAAGGGTGACAGTGGTCCTTTGTATGCCTAATAAGATCGTTGTGTTACATTGGAAATTTAACTGAGATCTGTTGGTAGCTTTTTGACATTTGAAAATTCCATGTATAGCTGTAAAGGAGATAAGGATTAAATATTTGTCCATGCAGCGGTGGTGTGGAGTGTGTTTGTGTATGGGAGAGAATGGTATGGTCCCAAAGCATGTCAGCTGTTAGTATTTTACTGAATTTCCTGTTCCAGCAGATCTTCAAGAGATGTTGGGTTAACTTTTTAACTTGGAAGGAGGAGGGGATTAAATGAAGTACAACAGAATTCCTTGTGAAGTCATGTTTGGGAACAGATGCATCAACTGTGTAAGTGAAAGAAAGAGCAAATGCTGAAAGATTTAGAGCGATCTCAGGTTGTAAGTGAAAGAGCAAATGCTGAAAGATTTAGAGTGATCTCAGGTTGTAAGTGAAAGAGCAAATGCTGAAAGATTTAGAGCGATCTCAGGTTGTAAGTGAAAGAGCAAATGCTGAAAGATTTAGAGCGATCTCAGGTTGTAAGTGAAAGAGCAAATGCTGAAAGATTTAGAGCGATCTCAGGTTGGTTGGTTTCTTTGTTTTCTTTCTCTGAGAAGGGGTGGAATGCAGGGATGAAGCAGGTGGTGTTGCCGTTCACTACACGTCGCTCAGTGATTGATGGTCGCTTCATGCATCCCTGGGAAAGCACCGTAATGTGATGTTATGGGAGTCGGTGGTACACACTGGCAGCATCCACACAGACAACACTGCTAGTGATCTCCCTTTCCACTTCATCTTGCAAGTCATTCTTCTCGCTGAAGCAGACTCTTCCAGAGCAAAAGAATGAATTTCCTCTGCACTTGCTTATATTGCCCTAAAACCTGTACTGTATTATTAGGAGTTATTATATTGCCCTAAAACCTGTACAGTATTATTAGGGGTTATTATATTGCCCTAAACTCTGTACTGTGTTGTTAGGAGTTATATTGCCCTAAACCCTGTACTGTGTTATTAGGAGTTATATTGCCCTAAAACCTGTACTGTGTTATTAGGAGTTATTATATTGCCCTAAACCCTGTACTGTGTTATTAGGAGTTATTATATTGCACTAAAACCTGTTCTCTATTATTAGGAGTTATTATTATTGCCCTAAACCCTGTACTGTGTTATTAGGAGTTATTATATTGCCCTAAAACCTGTACTATGTTATTAGGAGTTATTATATTGCCCTAAAACCTGTACTATGTTATTAGGTTTTATTATATTGCCCTAAAACCACTACTTTGTTATTAGGAGTTATTATATTGCCCTAAAACCTGTACTATATTATTAGGTTTTATTATATTGCCCTAAACCCTGTACTGTGTTATTAGGAGTTATTATATTGCCCTAAAACCTGTACTATGTTATTAGGAGTTATTATATTGCCCTAAAACCTGTACTATGTTATTAGGTTTTATTATATTGCCCTAAAACCTGTACTTTGTTATCAGGAGTTATTTTACCCTAAAACCTGTACAATGTTATTAGGAGTTATTATATTGCCCACAAACCTGTACTATGTTATTAAGAGTTATTATTTGGAGACCTTCAACTTTGGCCACTGGTAGTGTGATTCTGCACTTTGCATTGGTATGAGATGGGACAGGTTACACTTCACATGTCGTCATCAATGCTTGCTCTGACTATGGTATGCCATTGGCACCAATGGACCAAGAAAAACTGCACACAATACATCTGCTCTTTGAGGCTTTTAAATGTAAAATGGGATAAGATGAACCAAGTACATTGAAGGTTCATCTGTTAACACTCTTTTGGTTTTCCTGGCAGCTGCTATCAGTTCATTATCGAAATTAATTTGGTAGAAAGCGTTCGGCAACTGGTTCTGTGAACGTAAAGCCAATCTGCTGGACAAAGAAAAGTGTTCTGGATCAAGATTCTTGGCAAGGTCCCTAAGTATGAAATACTTTGACTTCTTTTAAAACATTTTGAACTCCACAAGAAGAAGAAAATTTACAATCTGCATTCATGATAAGCTTCTGATGGTCTAAAATACTTGATAGATGACTATTTTTTTGGCATTTTGACTATCAGAAATTTCAATAATGAAGGACTCTGTGGGATTCTGAAAAATTTGAGCAATCAACATTGCCATATTTCTCAGAGTATACAGAGGTATACAAAAACAGCTGATTAGAAATGATGTGTATCTGGATATTACCAACAAGTTATTTCCTCAGAATTTTACATATGTACAGGTGAACACAGAAACTGCTCTCTCTCTCTCTCTCCTCTCTCACACACACACACACACACACACACACACACAACACACATCACACACACGCACATGTTGATCTGCTTGAAAGAGTACTGTGATGACTGCATTACTACAAGCTGGTCAGACACAAAAGGACCAGACAGGTGGTGCTATGAGCGAGATATCGCCCATGTTGTTAATGGGAATATACCAACCCTAGCACATTGGGGTGGAGGGTTCAGCAGTTCATGCGGCTTTGTACACACAGTAAGGCATAAGGGGAGTGGCTGGACAGAGAAATACAACATAAGTTGTTCATCCCTTGAGGATCCAACTCGCTCTCGCCTCCCTCTCTCTCATGTGTGTGTATAGATTTATACACATGAGCTTTGATACTGTCAATAGAGAGGGCCTGTGGAAGGCCTTCCATACTGTCAATAGAGGGCCCGTGGAAGGCCTTCCATACTGTCACTAGAGAGCGCCTGTGGAAGGCCTTCCATACTGTCAATAGAGAAGGCTTTCCATACTGTTAATAGAGATGGCCTGTGGAAGGCCTTCGATACTATTAATAGAGATGACCTGTGGAAGGCCTTCCATACTGTCAATAGAGAGGGCTTGTGGAAGATCATGGCCAAATACGGATACCCACCAAAATTCATCTCTATGGTGCAGCAATTCCATGTTGGCAAGCAGACCCGTATCCGCGACAAGTGAGAGACGTCTAGCCCATTCCATGTCCTTCCACAGCGCCGACTGTGACACCGATCACTCGCTGGTGTGCTGCAAGATCAAGCTCCAGCCTAAGAAGATAAATCGCTCTAGGCCTGCAGGCAAACCTCGCATCGATGTGAACAAGACCACACATCCTGACAAGGCGGCGGAATTTACCCAAGCCCTCTCCGAGATGTTCGACTCAGATCCTCCTGGTGGCTCAGCCCATGAGAGATGGGACCACATCAGAGAAACAGTACACAGCACTGCCATGAAGATTTTCGGAAAAAAGCAGACCAAGAACAACGACTGGTTTGAGGCCAACTCCTCCACACTCACTCCAGCCACAGAAGAACGCCGCAGCGCCCACCTGGAATACAAGCGATCCCCCAGCCAGAGAACCCTGCAGGTGTACAGATCCGCAAAGAGCAAAGTACAGAGATTAGCAAGGCAGTGCGCAAACGATTACTGGCTCCAGCTATGTCAAAGCATCCAGATATCGGCTGATACTGGAAACATCAAGGGCATGTATGACGGCATCAAAAAAGCAATGGGCCCCACCAAGAAGACTACAGCTCCACTGAAGTCTGCCACGGGCGAGACCATCCAGGACAAGGACAAGCAGATGGAGCGATGGGTGGAACATTATTCCGAATTGTACTCCAGACAGAACCACGTCACCGATGAGGCCCTTGATGCGATTGAAAGCCTCCCCCTCATGGCGGAACTGGATGAGAAACCCACTCTGGCAGAACTAGAAAAAGCAATTATGAGCCTGTCCTCAGGAAAAGCACCAGGGAAGGATGGCATACCACCAGAAATCATCAAGTGTGGCGGCAGTGCACTGCTCGAACATCTGCACAACCTTCTTTGTCAGTGCTGGGAGGAAGGAGCAGTACCTCAAGACATGAGAGATGCCAATATTGTCACATTATACAAGAACAAAGGCGACAAAAGTGACTGCAATAACTACAGAGGAATATCTCTCCTGAGCATTGTAGGCAAAGTATTTGCAAGAGTCGTCCTGAACAGGCTGCAGAGGCTCGCTGACAGAGTGTACCCAGAGTCGCAGTGCGGGTTCCGCTCGGAGAGATCAACCATCGACATGGTCTTCTCCATCAGACAGCTGCAAGAGAAATGCAGAGAGCAGCACAAGCCCCTCTTTCTGGCCTTCATTGACCTGACCAAGGCATTTGATCTTGTCAGCAGAGACGGACTCTTCAACGTCCTAGCGAAGATAGGCTGCCCACCAAGACTTTTGAGTGTGATCCAGTCTTTCCACGACGACATGAAAGGCACAGTGCAGTACGATGGCTCGACATCAGATGCCTTCAACATACGCAGTGGAGTCAACTTCTTCGCTGTCCTGCTGAAGCACGCCTTTGGGACATCAATTGAGGGTGTCTACCTTCACACCCGATCAGATGGCCGACTGTTCAACCTGGCTCGGCTGAAGGCAAAGAGCAAAGTACCAGAGCTTAATCTAGAGCGCGGGATTGGTACAATCCCCCGAAAATCTGTTCCTTCCCGCAATTATCGAGTCTTAACGCGGGCAGACTCCCGCACATTTGCAGAAACTGCCCGCTCTGTTGACTGATCATTGCGGGGCGCTCGTTTGTCGTCTGCTTGAAAAACTGAAACTAGGACTGAGCAGGAGTGAACGATTTCATGATATTTCATTGGCTGTTGGTGTAAATCAACCAATCGGCGGCGTTCATCTCCTCCTTCTCGATCACCGACGAGAAGTTGCGAGAGTTTAAGGCGCCATATTGGATATTTTCCAAAATGAAGCGTGCACCCACCCACCCTATTCGACTTCGACTTTCGTGGAGGAAAAGTGAAAAAAAAAAAAGATTCTCTGCCATGCGAGGTGGAGAAGATCATGAAGAAACCGCAACTACATCATCCAAAAGCTCGGAGAGAGCCTGAAATTAGTGCCAGTGCAAGGGAACACTGTTTCAAGACGATTGGCTGAAGAAGTGGCCCTGGATACCTAAGCTGAAGACGTGTGATGCATGTGAATTGTGTTTGAAACACAAGAAACAAAACGTATTACGTCGCCCTAAGGTGGTTGTTTAATCTAGATGATTTGATCAAGGTGTGTTGAAGTCTGTGTACAAAGGTGGAGGAGGTATGTAACGTGGGGTTGTAGGGGGGGGGGGGGGGGGGGGGAGTGCCCCCCTTTTTTGATATGAGGGGGGGACTGCCCCCTTTTTCAAAAATCCTAGATTAAGCTCTGAAGTACGGGTAGTGACCATCAGAGACATGCTGTTTGCAGATGACGCTGCTCTGGCCACCCACACCGAAGCAGAGTTACAGAGTCTGATGGACTGCTTTGCAAAAGCTTGTGATGAGTTTGGCCTGACAATAAGCTTGAAGAAGACGAATGTGATGGCTCAGGATGCTGAACAACCCCGCATCACCCATCAACAACCATGAGTTAGAGCTGTTAACCAGTTCACGTACCTCGGTTCCACCATCACCGACAACCTCTCTCTGATACGGAGATCAACAGAAGGATTGGCAAGGCCTCTACCACCCTGGCCAGACTATCTCAGAGAGTGTGGAACAACAGCATGTTAACATTGAACACCAAGATTGCTGTGTATCGAGCCTGTGTGCTAAGCACTCTCCTGTACGCCAGCGAATCCTGGACCCTGTATGCCTCCACAAGAGAAGAGCTAAGTGCCTTCACATGCGCTGTCTCCGGCGCATACTTGGGATCACATGGAGTGACCGCGTGACAAACAACGTGTGCTTGAGCGTGCAAAGATTCCCAGCATGACCATCTCTTCTCCGTCAGCGTCGCCTCAGGTGGCTTGGTCATGTGCGTCGAAGGACGACGGCAGGATCCCAAAGACATTCTGTATCGCAGAGCTTGCCTCTGGCAAAAGAACAACTGGAAGACCACAACTCCGCTTCAAGGATGTTTGCAAGCGCGACCTGAAGGCTCTCGACATCGACACCAACACCTGGGAAGAGCTTGCTCGGGACAGATCCAGCTGGAGACACACTGTGAACACTGGCTGGAAGCTGGCGAAGAGAAGCTCCGAAGCTTGCCGATGACAAGCGCGCACAGAGAAAGAACAAGCAGCTGCTTCCAGCAGCTGACTCGGCCTTCAAGTGCATCAAATGCAGCAGAGACTGCCACTCCCATGTGGGTCTATACAGCCACATGCAGATGCTGTATGACCAACTGAACATTCGCAAAGGGCGCAAATCCATCGTCTCCCGAGACTAACGGATGCCAACACACGGTGCAGCAATTCCATGTTAGCAAGCAGACCCGTATCCGCGACAAGTGAGAGAGACGTCTAGCCCATTCCATGTCACAAATGGCGTAACCAAGACTGCGGTTTGGCACCTACTCTGTTCAGCATCATGTTCTCTGCAATGTGCTGATGCCTTCAGAGGATACATAGGTATTGGATCAGATTCAGAAACAGATAGAAAGCTGTTTAACCTCAAAAGGTTTCAGGCAAAATCTAAGGTTATGACGGACATCATCAGGGACTCTTTGCTGATGACTGCGCTTTCAACACTGGCTCAGAAACTGACATGCAATCCGGCATCAAGTTTTCCGTAGCCTGCGCAAACTTCGGTCTCACTATGAATACAAAGAAGACGGAAGTTCTGCATCAACCTGCACGAAGCATACCTTACGATGACCAAACACCGCGATCAATAGTTTGAGACTCGCTGCAATGGGTAAATTCACCTACCTTTCCAGCACACTGTCCAGAACGTCGCCATCGACGATGAAGTGGGCTTCAGACTTGAAAAAGCAAGTGCAACTTCTGGCAGACTACACACCAATGTTTGGAATAGAAGAGGCATCTGTTTTGAGACAAGCGAAAGTGTACAGAGCAGTTGTTCTCCCTACTTTCCCTCTACGCCTGTGTGTGTGTGGGGTGATCAAAGCATTTTTCATAAAATGCAACACTACTGCCACGAATTTTCACCACAATGAAACTGACACTACACACACACACAAAGCATGCACGCACGCACGCACGCACAATCACGCATTAAATATGCAGAGAAAGAGAGTGTGTTTGAGTATGAGAGTGTGTGTATGTATGACAGACGGAGAGATCTTTCCCCTCTCCTCCCTTCTGACTCGCGCGCGTGTGTATGTTTGTGTGTGTTGATGTTTTTGTTGAGCACAATCCACTAACTATTAAAACAAAATACAAATACAACTCCAAAACTGAAAGAACTGATGGTTTCTAATTCCTGTGTTATACTATAAACTGGTAAATATCGGCGACAGCAGTATGACATATTAATGGATAGAATTTACTGATGAATGCACGCACACACAAACGAGCGTGCGCAACACACACACACACGCACGCGCGCCAACATGCACACACACGCACGCACCCACACACACACACAGGCTTTTACACAACGCACACGCACACACTTGCACACACACACAGCAGTGCAGAGTTTGAAATGGAGCATTTAGGTTAAAACGTCAGTGTCAGGAAATCAGAGAAGATGAAATGGGTTCCCCCAAATACTGGATTTTACTGTCATTCTTCTCAGTCTCCTTAATGTTCATCTTGGTGTATGCTTGCTTACTCCAGTCAGAACAGACCGCAGCAAAACTTGCAAACAATATCAACAACTTGCAAACAATATCAACAACTTGCAAACAATAATCAACAACTTGCAAACGATATCAACAAGCAAAATTGCGTTGGTGCTTCAGTGCAGAGCGGGGATTATCTGCTCTTGACACCAGCAGTATCCAAAGGGAAGGAAAGGCTGCCATGTCTTTTTCTATTTCCACCCCCACCCTCATCCCTAAATTCCAGCCTCCACCTCATCCTCCTTTGTCTGTGTAGCGTGCTAACTCTCTCTCTCTCTCTCTCTCTCTCTCTCTCTCTCTCTCTCTCTCTCTCTCTCTCTCTCTCTCAAACACATATACAACCTATCCCCCTTTTACCCCCACCCCCTTTTTTTTGATGATGCTTATAAACGGCTTTGAAGGAGGGGGGGGGGGCAGAGGGAGAGAGAGACAGAGACCACGTCAGAGAAAAAGACACAGAAAAACACACACACACACACAACACACACACACACCACACACACACACACACACACACACACACAGGGACGCGTTCGTCTTTGACAGACACACATTCATCCCTTGACTGAGGTGCCATGTCATTTATATCCTTTTTCTCTGAGAAGGTTCATGTAAATACATATCAACATGCATTCCAGTCAAAGCAAGGCACTTAGTATCATGATCTTTAATCCACTGAGCCGAGTTTACGGATGTTGAAGTTTTCAAGGTCATACGGATGTTGAAGTTTACAATGTCATCTAAGCAGCTAATGTACCTTTTCAGTGGAATGTTTTGGTCAACGAATGCCAACTCAGAACATAAAAAATGTCAACTGTTTTTCTCAGCGAACTAGGAGTGGGGAGGGGGAGGGCGGGGAGGGGGAGGGCATTAGCCCATTACTGTCCGGGACACAGCTTGGAGGGTGGGTGGGTGGACGGTGTCACGGGGCGAGAGTGGACAGTTTCAGAGTTGTGAGCTGCCTTGACACAAAGATCATAGGGAGCAGACTGGAACTGTTTGGACAGCATCCCTGACAACCACCACCACCATCACCACAGCAACGACAAATGGATAAGACCTTAGGTCAGCTCTGAAACAGGGAAAACGGATGCATTGAGAGCCCCCCTGCACACTACGACAAATCTCGCATCAGCATTATGCCAGTGTAAACCTGTTCGATGGAATGATGTAAATGGTGGTCCAGCAACTCTTCTGCGATAGACCTTGTACAGGTCAGATTTCAGGGAAGGTAGATGTCTGGTAACTTTGAATACTTATATGAAAATCGCCCTGTTTGTAAGTTTTATTTTTATGTTTTTAAGAGTTTGAAAAAAAGACACCTTGGACCTTCAATTTGAGGTAAAAATCAAAGGATAGTGGAAATATGCATGACTTGCGGTCTCTTTTATGTCCCTACACTGTTGTTGTGGTACAGGGATTTGGTTAAACGAATCTATTCAAGAAGTACACAAAAAAGCAGCAACAACATATAAGACGAGTACAACAAGCAAAATACTTATAGGCCTACATGGTACTCACTGAATATAAGAACAATGATTGGCTGCAAAAATTGAACATGAACGCATTGCATTCAAGAAATAATCTGAAAACAAATAACAACCTGAAACAAGTTTTTAGGGAGGGAAGAGCAAAGCAAGAAAGGAAAACCCAACACCGAGGCAAAATATTCAATTAGAACAAACTATTTGTGCCAGTACAGGCTGTAGACCAAAGACCTCTCTTAAGATTGTAATATATTTGAGATTTTAAGTCACACAGTAGGTAAGCTAATTGAAACGGACTATACACTAGTGTAGCAGATGAAGGAGAAAGAATGCTGAACATATGGTGAAAAAGTCACATCATTCATAAGATGGAGGAAATATATTAGCAGATAAATCTGTTAGACATCCGAATAAACTCACCAGTTGTAATTAATATTGCAGAGTTTTCAGTGCAGGTTTTGTCTTGGTCACCACACAACAAGATTTTAGCATCTGCTTTTATGTCATTAGGCAGTAACGCTTTTGTCTGAGTTCGAGCTGACTGGAAGAGTGGGCAGTGCAACAAAAAGTGATTGGCGTCTGTCAACCTCGGGTGATGTCGATGGAGGAAGGACTAGCGCACAGCCCAAACACACTCACAGCTTGCTTACAATCTCATTCATATATCATGCATTCGTCACATCAAACCACTAGTAAAGTCTATAACTTTACTACACATGATCATAGAACGAAACATCAATGCATATGGAATCAAACAAAATAAAACATTCTCTCTTTCCTGAACTTCACAAAATCATTTATCTAAAACATCATTAACTAACCCGGGTATAAATAGATTTCTACTTTACCTGGCCAGGTGATCTTAACTATTCACGAATCACTGTCTTTTCTTCTCTTTTTTTTTCTTTGTTTCTTTTCACTGTCACTTTCACAACATGGCACAACTGCTGGCACTGGTATTGGTCTGCTGGCCCTGGCGTTGGTCTGTGGTTCTGCTTGACGAAGTGACGCTGCCAGGTATGAGGTCGAACCCCGGTTAAGATGGAACAGTGACTATTAACATCGATCTGTTCTCCCTTCTTTCTTCCTGCATTAATGCATTGCACTCTCTCTCTCTCTCTCTCTCTTCTAGTCTGCCCTATCAAATGGACATGGTTGCTTTTCTTTTCTTTTTCTTTTCTTTCTTTTCCTCTTCATTAGTTAGCAACTCTCTCTCTCCACATCTCTCTTTAGTCCTTCCCCTGCAGACTATCTCCTGCTAATCTCTCAACTTGGTTCTCTTCTCTCCTCCCTTCATCTCTCTGCTTCTCTCTCAAGCAGACCTAGAACCTCTCCCTCTCTCCCTCTGTTCGTTCTCTCTCCTTCTCCTCCGTTCTGCTCCTCCACTCTCGCATCCCTATCTTATCTTGAAACTCATCTGTCCAAGGGCGAGTACCATTGGTCAGTATTTTTACCGCCCCGTACCCGAAGTTATCTCCCTCTAATTCCATTGGATATTCAAATCATGACAGCCACGCCTACACGCCTCACTCTCTGTGGTGGTCAATTGGTCATTTAATTGATTAGCTAGATTTCGCCCCCACCACACACTACCTTCTCCTCTCCCTTTCCTGCTTTAACCTGCGACGTCCGACTAACAATGGCGCTGGTTCCACAAATTGGCTAGATGAGCCTGAGCCAGGCGCTATGACTCGTCTCGCTAGACATCGAGGCGTCGGTCAAAGCTGCTTAGTCCGTCTGGCCGGACAGACCGTCTCTGTGGAGCCTCTCCCCTATGCTTAATTGGCTGGATCCGAACCATGGGCCCGTCTACGTGGCGCCCAGAATATTTGAGTTAGAGCTTATGTCCAAACAACCTGGACCACGACTTGGTTGTTCTATTTTGACCGTGACAATTTCCCCTTGCAAAAAGACTATGCACCGCATCGTCTCAAAACCACGGTACAAAAAAAAACAACAACCGAATTTAAAAAAAATACTTTAAACCAACGGTTTATAAATTATAAAATATATCATTAGTGAATACCACTCCAATGAGTTATCATTGACGTGCGCTTTGCATTATTTCAATTCATTTTATAACGACCTCTGTGCGCACCTATGCAATCCCCCTACCTGCGGTTTTGCCATATCTTCTCTTCACAATTCTTATGAAGAGCACAATGTAATATGATCACGATCCATGACACTTCACTGAGGAATCTCCATCCTCACTTATTGCAAATAATGCATCACTACACAAGCGACTGTATGCTCCAAGCATAACTACATTCACATGAACAAGTCTCACAAAGAAAACATGAACAAGTCTCACACAAAAATATGAACATAGCCAACTGGGAATGAACCCATATCCAATCAACATAACTGTAGTCAACACATATTCAAGCACCCGGATACGACTGACTTCCTCTGAGTTGCAGCTTGCTAGACTACGCGACTTAAATAGTCAGCTCCGACATTCTGTCGACCTGGAATGTACTGCACTCGGTACCTGTAGGGCTGCAATGCCATTGCCCAACGCAGAACCCTGCTGTTTTTCAGCTGTGCCTCCTGCAGGAATTTGAGTGGTTGATGATCAGTCTCTATCACGAACTCTTTCCCATACAAGTATTTGTGGAATTTCTGCACGGCCCACACGACAGCTAAACACTCCTTCTCCACCGTTGCGTACCCTTCTTCACACTTTGTCAACTTCCTGCTTGCATACCTCACAGGGAACTCGACCCCTTCGTGCTCCTGCAACAATACTGCACCTACTCCACCGCCTGATGCATCTGTCCGCAACAAGAATGGTTTGGACACATCTGGTAGCTTCAAGATGGGACGGGAACCTAGTCTTTCCAACACCGTCTGCAGTGCTTGCTCTGCAGCGTCTGACCACTCGACCACTGCCGGTTTCCCTGCCTTGACCAAGTCACTGAGAGGACTCGTGATTGCTGCGAAATTTGGAACAAACTCCTGTAGAAGCCAATAAAACCTAGCAGACTCCTGACTTCTGTTTTGGTCTTTGGTCTCTCTGAATTCCATCATCTTCTCCACCTTTCCCCTTTCTGGCTGCTTTGTGTCGCCTCCGACAACAAAACCTAGGAACTCCAGGCTTGGAAAACCAACCTGGCACTTTGTTGGTCTGGCTGTGAGATTGGCTTGTCTCAGCCTCTCTAAAACTGCTCCTAGCTGCCTCATATGCTCCTCCCATGTCTCGGATGCTATTCAGAATGTCATCCATGAAATTCACAACACCTTCCCAATCCCGTCAATAGCTTCCTCATCATCCGAGAGAAGACTGCAGGTGCGTTGACCATCCCAAAAGGGAGTACCCGCCAACTGGTATAGCCCCATAGGAGTGGAGAACGCTGTGACTTCCTTTGAGTCCTCACTCAAGGCTATTTGCCAGTAACCTTGCTCAGATCTATCCTGGTGAAATACTGGCTCTTGCTTGTGGCGATCTGAGCGAACAGGTCTTCCATGTTCGGTATGACCTCTGCATCGACCTTGGTGACACTGTTCAGACGTCTATAGTCCACACAGAATCGATGCTCACCTGACTTTTTCCTCACTAAGACGACGGGTGCACTATACGATGATTTGGACGGTTCGATCCCCCAAGGTCCAACATCTTTTCTACTCCTCCTCGATCACTTGCTTGGTGGCATATGGGATCGGGTAGGCTTTCACATGTACGGGTTTCTGTGATGTTAACTCCACCGTACATGTCTCTAGAGTTGTCCTGCCTGGTTTATCAGTCAGGGACGCCCTATACTGTTCTAGGAGCCCCCTAACTTCCTCCTGTCTCCTACTGTCTAGCCCTTCATACAGTGACACATCCCTGTTGACTCTTCTCCTGGAAACTCAGGCAACAAAATCTCCCCCTTCTTCTGCTGGGTCTCCTTCACCTCCATCAATGATTGCTGCTGCGCTATGTGCTGAGTCTCACGCTGAATATATTTGCGGAGCAAGTTTGCATGGAAAGTTTTGATTTCCCATTCACATCGATTCGGTAGTCCTGATCTACCTTTTCAATGATGGTGAATGGTCCCTTCCAATGCATCAGCAGCTTGTTGTGATCCGTGGGAAGCAGTAACAGGACTTGATCTCCACCTTGAGGAATTGCTTCCTCACCTTCCTGTCATATTGCTTCTTCTGGACGACCCTAGCCTCCTGCAAACTCTCCCTTGCGACCTTACATGTCTCCTCTAGCCTATTGCGTAAGTCCACCACATACTGATATGTGGTTTTGACTTCTTCGGACTCCTGTTCTCCGGACCACAGCTCTTTGAGAATGCACACCGGTCCCCGAACTGTCCGCCCATACAGCAGCTCAAATGGCGAAAAGCCTGTGCTTTCCTGAGGGGCTTCCTGTAGGCGAACAGTGCCGCTGGAATGTAGCGGTCCCAATCTGCTGGCCTTTCCTCACAGAGCTTCTTTAAGATGCCCTTCAGCACACCATTGAATCTCTCCACCAAGCCATTGCATTGTGGGTGGTATGGGGTAGTGAGAAGCTGTGTGATCCCTAGCAGCCTGTTGACCTCCTTCATCACGCCTGAGGTGAACTGTGACCCCCTGTCACTGAGAATTTGTGCTGGCACACCCACGCGAGAGAAGATGTCTACCAGCCCTTCAGCGACCTGTTGCGTATCTACGCCTTTCAATGCAACTGCTTCTGGGTATCTGGTCGCGTAGTCCAGAGCGTCAACCATACCTGTGCCCGCCTTTGGAACAGGGCGCGATTGGGCCAATCAGATCAACAGCCACTCTCCTGAACGGTGTGTCAATTAAAGGGGGATGTTTAAGAGGAGCCTTCCTCTTCACCCCTTGTGGCTGACCTTTGACACACGTCACATGACATGCAGAAACGCTTGATGTCTGCCATTGCTCCTGGCCCAAAGAAAATCATCGAAGATTCGGTCAGCTGTTTTGCTGGTGCCGAGATGACCCGCCATGAGCGACTCGTGACCCACTGACATGACAGTGTCACGATAACCTGCTGGTACCTCTAACTGAGTGGTCACCTTACCTGTCTTCCCCTTGGTGAACACTCGGTACAACAGCCCGCCTTTCACAAGAAACTCTGTCTCACCTCCTCTAACCACCTGTTTCTCTCCACCTCTTGCCAACTCCAAGACTTCACGAGCGAAGGGTCTTGTTCCTGCGCTGCCCTAAACTCATCAGGCGACACATCTATGCCTGACTTCCTTGCTGGAACGGGCTAACGGTTTATCAACCTTTTCCTCCTTCTTGCTCCGTGTTTGAACTGCTGCCCCTGTAGCAGTCAACAACTCAGGATCCCCTGGATCCCTTGCACCTGGAATATTTCCAATGATCAAATCATGAAGGGGTTTCTCCATCACCAACGCAGACAACTCGCCTGAGAAGTAAGGGGTACGTACTTCTATCTTAGCAACTGGAAACATCCCTCACAGTGCCATCGATTAGAGTACAGGTCTGGATTTGCCCTGTCAAATCCCCTTTCTCGACCAGCGTTGTTCGTACTACACCGCATGAACAACCAGTGTCTCGTAACACTTTCACCCTCTGCTGGCCAATCCACCCTTCTTCCACTGGTAACGAACCACTCAGCCTAGTGCCCTCCATCCTGACACTGACTGCTGTCCAGTGCTAGCCATAGGCTGCACTCCACCCTCTTCAGACTGAATCCCCTTTTGGTTCCACTGCAGGTCGTTTCCCTTGACGACCCTTATCCACCTCTTGCAAGGCTGCTGCCTTCTGGAACCTCATGCGACAATCCCTCGCCACATGTCCCTTCTTGTGACAAATGAAACACCTAATGTCCCTTTGCCCTTCCTTCTGCCCCACCACTGGGTTTGCAGACTTTGCAGAGAACTCCCTAGTCTCCTTGCACTCTTCTCACCTGTGCCTAGCACCTGTTTCTCCTGCACCTTCGTGCCCAAACGTGCTCTCTATACAACCTCTGCGAACTTCAACAACTCTCTCCCGCTGTCTCTGGCTGTCTCTCTTTCAAATGTATGGTTAACCCAGGGCCGCAACCTGACAAAATCTGTTCTTTCATAACTAGCTCTTTCAATTCAGCGAACTCCTTCTTCGTACCACTCAACTCTAACCATTTCTCAAAATAGTGATCTAGACGTGCACCAAACTGAGTGTACGTTTCCCCTGCTTGCAATCTAGCTGAACGAAATTTCTTTCTGAATCCTTCCTCTGTGAGGTCAAATCCTTTCATCAACGATTCCTTCACAGCGCCGAAATCAGACTGTTGTTCTGCTGGTAACGCAGTGAAAATTTTGTAATGCCTTACCCGTCAGTAACGCCGACAAAATGACTGCCCACTCTTCTGGAGGCCAACCCTGACTGGTCGCGAACGTTTCGAAACGACTGATGTATGCGTCAATCGAATCGGTCCCTTCCGAGAATTTTGGCAACTTGGGTCGGGGGGCATAGCTGCGCACAGAGTCACTGGAAAGTGAACTACCACATCGGTGGTCTCCCCTTGTATTCTCACTTTCTCTAACTCTAATTGAACCTTTAGTCTTTCTGTTTCCTGCGTTTCCCTAGCTTTAATCCTTTCTGTTTCCTGCGCTTCCCTTATTCTTTCTGTCTCCTGCGTTTCCCTAGCCTGATTATCATTAGCCTGAATCCTTAATTTTTCTATTTCTTGCGCTTCTGCTGCTACAAAGGCGTCTTTCCGCGCGTTCATCTCTTTCCATCTTTTGTTGGTTTTCAACGAATGCTCGCAACTCATCTCCTGAGTAACCTAGATCACGAGCGACGCTCACAAGTTGTTCAATAGGGGTGTTCTTTTCTTCCGCCATTATATCTCTTTTTTTTTTTTGAACAAGATTTTATAACTATGACAGCCAAACTGATGGTTACCGACACGAGTGACGTAATAGCACAATCCATGAATGATGATATTAGCTTGGGACAACGTAGTTAGTTTTTATAAGACGCCCAGCGCCCGACCCAACTATGAGAGCGAATTATAGGCAATCTGTGCGAAATAAGTACTCTGGGGCTGAAATGCCAAGCCTAGTATTAACTATCTTGGAAGCAATGCCAAGCCCAGTATTAACTATCTTGGGAACATAAAAGTAAGGGCAACCCCTTGTCTTAGGATTACAATTTCTTGAATCCCACCCAGCTTCCTCTCTGAGAAGTTGAACAATTATAATAAATGGGCCAGAATATCCTGGCAGGCTCGCCAATAAATTGTCAACCTCGGGTGATGTCGATGGAGGAAGGACTAGCGCACAGCCCAAACACACTCACAGCTTGCTTACAATCTCATTCATATATCATGCATTCGTCACATCAAACCACTAGTAAAGTCTATAACTTTACTACACATGATCATAGAACGAACATCAATGCATATGGAATCAAACAAAATAAAACATTCTCTCTTTCCTGAACTTCACAAAATCATTTATCTAAAACATCATTAACTAACCCGGGTATAAATAGATTTCTACTTTACCTGGCCAGGTGATCTTAACTATTCACGAATCACTGTCTTTTCTTCTCTTTTTTTTTCTTTGTTTCTTTTCACTGTCACTTTCACAACACGGCACAACTGCTGGCACTGGTATTGGTCTGCTGGCCCTGGCGTTGGTCTGTGGTTCTGCTTGACGAAGTGACGCTGCCAGGTATGAGGTCGAACCCCGGTTAAGATGGAACAGTGACTATTAACATCGATTGTTCTCCCTTCTTTCTTCCTGCATTAATGCATTGCACTCTCTCCCTCTCTCTCTTCTAGTCTTGCCCTATCAAATGGACATGGTTGCTTTTCTTTTCTTTTTCTTTTCTTTCTTTTCCTCTTCATTAGTTAGCAACTCCTCTCCTCCACATCTCTCTATAGTCCTTCCCCTGCAGACTATCTCCTGCTAATCTCTCAACTTGGTTCTCTTCTCTCCTCCCTTCATCTCTCTGCTTCTCTCTCAAGCAGACCTAGAACCTCTCCCTCTCTCCCCCTGTTCGTTCTCTCTCCTTCTCCTCCGTTCTGCTCCTCCACTCTCGCATCCCTATCTTATCTTGAAACTCATCTGTCCAAGGGCGAGTACCATTGGTCAGTATTTTTAACCGCCCCGTACCCGAAGTTATCTCCCTCTAATTCCATTGGATATTCAAATCATGACAGCCACGCCTACACGCCTCACTCTCTGTGGTGGTCAATTGGTCATTTAATTGATTAGCTAGATTTCGCCCCCACCACACACTACCTTCTCCCTCTCCCTTTCCTGCTTTAACCTGCGACGTCCGACTAACAATGGCGCTGGTTCCACAAATTGGCTAGATGAGCCTGAGCCAGGCGCTACGACTCGTCTCGCTAGACATCGAGGCATCGGTCAAAGCTGCTTAGTCCGTCTGGCCGGACAGACCGTCTCTGTGGAGCCTCTCCCCTATGCTTAATTGGCTGGATCCGAACCATGGGCCCGTCTACGTGGCGCCCAGAATATTTGAGTTAGAGCTTATGTCCAAACAACCTGGACCACGACTTGGTTGTTCTATTTTTGACCGTGACAGCGTCTTCAACAGGATAACCACAGTTACATGCTGCACTGTTTAACAGGTGTCGGTTAAACAAGTCACTGTTCAAGTCACTCATTTCCAGTCTCAGTTTGCAAATTATTATTACAGCCCTGATGTGGCCCTTTGCGGTCGGCTGGGCTATAAGCAACATTATCTTATCTTATCTTGCAAATTATTATTTCAGATTGTCTGCCTTGCAAATAATAATAAGAAGGAACAACTGTATCTGTATTACTAAGGTAACGCTTAACAAAACTAAGAGAATCAGACTGCTTAATGTTAACAGGAAGACTGTTCCAAAGAATAGTGGTGGAAGGAAAGAATGATGATGCACAGGATTTGAGAGTGAAGTGAAAAACTAAGTAGATGGAAAAAAGGGAAGGGGGGGGGGGGGGGGGGGGGGGGTATCGATTGTGTTTTCATATAAAAATAACCAAATATTGGATCTTACTTAGAGTTAGTATAATATACCTCAACTGCTAAGCTGTGCAGTGATTTCGTTTTGATGAGGGCTTATTATATTAACATGCTACACGCAGCAATGCCTGTAACAGAATATAGAGTTCTATGGGTCTAATTTGTAACTGTCGTTCCGAACCAAAATGAGGAAACCCATTTTCAAGAGCATAACTCTTGAATATTGACTTCACCTTTCATCAACTTCCGGTCGCAAAGTTGCACATGCTTGCTCGTCAGGCAAACTGATTGTCAATCCATTTCATCATTTCTGACTTAGGCAGTAACGTATGTCTTGGCTTGCTCGACACTATCTAAAGACCTGCAGACCGGTAACTACTGTTGTGCTTACCTTCGATCCGTTCTGTCGCCATCCTTTGGTATTGCACGGTCGTAGCTGTCGTAAGTTGTAACCAATATCCACTCTCTCTCTCTCTCTTTCTCTCTCTCTCTCTCTCTCTCTCTCTCTCTCTCACACACACTTTCTCTCTCTCTCTCTGTTCTTCTTCTTCTCCTGTTTGTGTTTCTGTGTCCTGTGTCAATGTCACAGTGACCATGTGTGTGTGTGTGTGTGTGTGTGTGTGTGTGTGTGTTGTGTGTGTGTGTGTGTGTACATGTGTGTGTGTGTGTGTGTGTGTGTGTGTGTGTGTGTGTGTGTATGTGTGTGTGTGTGTGTGTGTATGTGTGTGTGTGTGTATGTGTGTGTGTGTACAGTGTGTGTGTGTGTGTGTGTGTGTGTGTGTGTGTGCCCGACAGAGCTGAGTCGGCCATTGTCATTGTCAGTCTGTGATACTGATAGCGTTCATGTGTCTCCTTAGTCTCTGAGGAGACAAATTCCAGATGGGGGGAAAAAAACTTCATGCTTATCAGTTCTGAAAATCAAGATAATAGTAAATTACTCTGTGTGTGTGTGTGTGTGTGTGTGTGTGGGAAAGAAATCAAAATACCTCTACAATGCAACTGCACCTTTTAACAAGTTTGAATTTTAAATATGATTAAAGAAAATCTAACATTTTTGCATAGTTATGATTGCCTTACTTAGGAAGTTTAGAGCATTCACAATAGTTTCTGCAACCAAACCAACCCTGTGAATAAAAAAAAAAGTATTTTACAAACCATTAACTCTTAAAAAAGGAAGGGACTGAATTCAGACTGTATATTTTGTCCTGTACATATAACTGATTAATAGTGACTGACTCTCTTCTGTAAACTGTTATGCTCCCCTGTGAGGTTACACTTTAGAATTTGTGTAGAATTAGAAACTGTCTCACGGTTGTTTTAAACACAGACTTTCTTTGGCTCTCAGACTCACCAGGGACCAAAAGCCATAGCAGTGTGGGCAAGGCACACCCACCTGTTGATCAACATGAAGAAGATGGACGCCCCACAGCTGCGCCATCTGAAGTATCGGGACAAGATTGGGGGCAAGTTCCCGGTGCCCTCGGTGATCGACGTGCAGGTGGTGGGCAGTGGAGGGAAGGGGACCCCCAACAGCGTTTGCTGACCACTGACCACAGCAAGTAGGGACTGACCACATGTCCACTGGCTTGGTTTTCACTTCACTCTCTGTTTTGTTGCTTTACTTGGAGTCAAACTGGATTCCTGTCATAGAAATAGTTCGAATTTCATAACTGTTCATTTGGATTGATGTTTACAGTGCTATCGCTAATTCATATCTTTTGTTACTGGAATCAGTTTGAAGTTAAATTTTTGCTGTTTTATTTTTTGATGGGAAGATTATCTTGTGATTTGATATCTTTCAACAGTATTTATAAGTATAGCTGTTCTAGAGGTCTTTATTAAGATTCTAAGTTGTACAAGTGATGTTTTTTCTGGAGTTGAGCAACATTGAAATCCAAATGAGGATGGTGTGCGTGCAGTTGAATATTCATTTATATACTCAATAGAATGTAGTATTGCATGTTTCCTGGACAAGCACATGCAGTTGTTGCAAGACTTCAGGTTACCAAGTTTTAAACAAGTGCACTGACCCAAAATACACCCAAGACAGTCAAAACAGTTCCTTTTCAGTATTTTTTCCTTTTCAAAAAGTGGTTTTGACATGTACAGATTTGGTAAAATTGAAAGTTCAAATGAGAAAAAATGTCATGTAACAATAGATTGAGAGAGAAAGAAGTGTTAAATGTGTTAGATTGTTACCATTATATGATATTTGCTCTCAATAACTTCTGTGTGCAGGTATTTGTTTAATTGTGGAGAAGGGACCCAGAGAATTGCTGCAGAATTCAAGTGAGTTAACAACTTGATTCTCTCTGACAGCTGGTTTGATATATATTCCAGTCTCATGCTCATTCTCAGTTTGTTTTTTTTGTCTTTTTTCATCTTACCATTTATATTACTCTGCCTGTAAGGGCGTAATATGTTAAAAAGAATTTTTTTTTTAAGTTATGAACACATGCACATGCACAGTTTGTTTATTTGCAGTTTGTTTTGCTCATAATATGGTAGTATTGAAAAATAAAGATGTGTTGAGTATCATGCTCTATTGATAGTTAGTTCTAAATCAGTATGATTTGTATGTTGAGTATCATGCTCTATTGATAGTTAGTTCTAAATCAGTATGATTTGTATGTTGAGTATCATGCTCTATTGATAGTTAGTTCTAAATCAGTATGATTTGTATGTTGAGTATCATGCTCTATTGATAGTTAGTTCTAAATCAGTATGATTTGTATGTTGAGTATCATGCTCTGTTGATAGTTAGTTCTAAATCAGTATGATTTGTTGTTGAGTATCATGCTCTATTGATAGTTAGTTCTAAATCAGTATGATTTGTATGTTGAGTATCATGCTCTATTGATAGTTAGTTCTAAATCAGTATGATTTGTATGTTGAGTATCATGCTCTATTGATAGTTAGTTCTAAAATCAGTATGATTTGTATGTTGAGTATCATGCTCTATTGATAGTTAGTTCTAAATCAGTATGATTTGTATGTTGAGTATCATGCTCTATGATAGTTAGTTCTAAATCAGTATGATTTGTATGTTGAGTATCATGCTCTATTGATAGTTAGTTCTAAATCAGTATGATTTGTATGTTGAGTATCATGCTCTATTGATAGTTAGTTCTAAATCAGTATGATTTGTATGTTGAGTATCATGCTCTATTGATAGTTAGTTCTAAATTAGTATGATTTGTATGTTGAGTATCATGCTCTATTGATAGTTAGTTCTAAATCAGTATGATTTGTATGTTGAGTATCATGCTTATTGATAGTTAGTTCTAAATCAGTATGATTTGTATGTTGAGTATCATGCTCTATTGATAGTTAGTTCTAAATCAGTATGATTTGTATGTTGAGTATCATGCTCTATTGATAGTTAGTTCTAAATCAGTATGATTTGTATGTTGAGTATCATGCTCTATTGATAGTTAGTTCTAAATCAGTATGATTTGTAAAGTGTTTGTGTTCCTTTCTTTCTGTTTGTGATAATGAAAAAAAAAGGTCTTACTGACTTATGGCATTGCATTTGTTTTGTTTCATTCATTTTGTATTTGTCAGACAGTCGGCACAATAATTCCAAGACTTATCCACAAAAGATTACATTCTGTAAATGTTGTCTATTATTGCACTTTGTGGCTTTTTTTTTTTTTTTTTTTTCAATTCACATCCTACGAAATGCAGTCTTTAACTGATTTCAGTCATTGAAATATAGTTTATCACACATAAAACTGAAAGAAAGATTTTATTGTTGAAAGTATCTAGACACATAAAGATTTGTATAGGGCTATGGTCATGAGACAAATCAAACCGAAATCAGTTATTCAGGGAAAAAATTAGACAAACAGATTTTCTTATATTTTTTTAATTCAGTCCTCACCCAGAGGAGGGTCTGTAAGGACTCAACATGAATAACAACAACAAAGACAACAGCAACAACAACACAAAAGGAACTCAGACATGAAGACAAAATGACATGTAAAGATAGGCAAAAATGTTGTCATTTAAAGCCGTATTGGAGACAGAAATTTTGAGAAAGGTATAGACTCTTGTATGCATGCTGTCATGCTTCTTTACTTGCATGTGGACAGATGGTATCACAGTTAAGTCACTCATACACAGCGTAGATCTATAAGCATGAACAGACAAAGGTACTAAGTGCACTTGGGTATGGGCACAGGCAGGCACACACACACACACACACACACACACACACACACCACACAACACACACACACACACACACACTCACAGATCCATATATATATGTGTGTATGTCCACACATGTGCATGCACACACGGATGCACACATGCACACACACATGACACATACACGCATATATACATACAGAGGATGAGTTTCTTTTGTATTCTTTGTTTACTCACGTACACATGTTTATGTGTGTGATTCTTGAAGAAATGTGCTGAAACTGCTAGAGTGTAATTTTATTTATTTATTTATTTTTCAGAATGAGGCTGTCCAAGTTGGAGAACATTTTCATCACTCACAAAAACTGGAACAATATTGGAGGTTTGCTAGGTAACCGTAAGTGATACTTTAGAGAGGTTTATGGACAGTGTTTTTTGCCACACTGAGTGAATTAAAAAAATCAGACAGATTTGTCTGTTCTTTCCTTTTTACATAAAAAACATGTGTGTGCGTGGGTGGGTGTCAATATGCACCCTTGTTTGTAGGTGCATGAATAGATTTGTCCATTCTTTTCTTTTTACATAAAAAAAGTGTGTGCGTGTGTGTGTGTCAATATGCACCCTTGTTTGTAGGTGCATGGTACTTATTGTAATATTCATCTTCTTATTGGTTTCATTTATGTTTTCTTTAACTTTTTCGGAATTTGTAAACGCTTAGAGCGTATGATTTAAGATTAAGCGCCATAAATAATCATTACTATTATTATTTATTATAAAATAAAACCTTTTGTACTGTAGTTGAATGGTCGGAGCATTTGCTGTGGAGCGGACAGGTCATGTGTTTTAACTGTTCATAGGGTCAGATTTGTAAGGCTGGAGAACCTTGTCTGTCCACCCAGCAATGCATGGGTACCTCATTAAAGTCAGGGTAGGTTGAGGTAGCGGAGGAGGATGGACTTTGCCTTCCATCATGCATAGCCCCAGGTATAGTGTAACTTCTGAACAGTTCACCTCCCCCACAGCCATTAGACTGTGCAGCTTTAACCTGAAGTTCACCATATGGTGTGGTCTCGCAAGCAAGTTATAGGCCTGGCGTGTATGCCCAGAAGGGGTGTTTGAGATCAATATTATTGTTTCTTGTATGTATTCATGAACTGGTATTTGTCACTGTATAAGACAGTAGACAGGGATATATGTATTAATATATCCCCCGTTATAACCACCCCTTTCCCCCTTTTACTGAGAGTATGAACGCCACACAACAAACACACACAAACGAAAATACGGTGCACAAACAGAAGGCTTATTTGCATTCACACACGCACTCTCACCCACAGAATGGCAGATGAAACCTCAAGACCTCTATATATCCAACCCGCACAGGCAGTTTTCCCCACACGGAAAGAAAGAGAAAAAAAAAAAAATAAAAAAAAAAAAAAATAAAAAAACCCCCAAAAGAATCCAGTTATACTAACATCAATACCCGACCATCAGCGCATGGCCCCTTATGCATACATGTGCACGCATGTGCTGCACATTTACATATAACGACCCTTCCCTCAGGAGGCACACACACACACCTCAGCCCACTGAAGGCCAATACCAGAAGGGACAAGGGTGAAATCACATCACCTGGTAATCCCGGGCTGAAATAGCAAGCAAGGTTGATACCTCATAAAACCCGAGATGCCCACGCGATGTCTTTCTTTTCCAAAATGTGTTCTTTATGCTAATTTTTATGTGCCGGTGTCAAACTATCCGGACACCACAGCTTAACCCCAAAATGTTCCAAACAAATTGTTCAAGTAACAGAAACCCAATGTTGCACTTCCAATACTTCATTCGAAGTCCCTGGCGGGTACTTGACACACGCAAGAAAAGAAAACAAACTCCTTTTAAAAAAACAAACAAACACGCACACAAAAAAAAAGCAACGGCAGCACAGCGTTTCCCAAAATAATTATGTAACCGTCTGTCTGTTTTACGATGCCCTCACACCAATGCTCTGTTTTACGCCGCCCTCACACCAACACACAAAACCTTCACTGAAGCGCTTGATATGAAGTAGGAGGAGTCGTGATGCGTCGAAGAGTGCGGTCCCCTACCTACCGGGCACCAACCACACTTGCGAGTCGCACTCAGATGGTATACTGCGGCGAGCCTCAAGATGCTTGCCCACCCTGAAGAAACGAGTTGAAGTCGGAGGAACTGCCACACCCTCGGACTGTGGAGGAGAGACGGCGTCCCGACCGGAACGCACCCTGCCGGCTCCACGTGCGTCCCCACTCCGGCAGAGAAGTGGGCAGGAATGACAGTGGAAGTGGCAGTGACAACTGCCGCAACCCGAGAGGCCGACCCTCAGATTTGCTGTGTAGGGGGGGTACAGAAAACTCGCCAGAAACCTGTGAAAAAGGAAATGTCTTACTACCACAGAAGGATACAGTTATAACTTATTTGTTTCTTCACTAAAGTAACCGGTTCTGAGTGTTTACATGTCACAACCCAAAGTGCGACAGCTGATTGGAATTTTAAATCATGACCTATACAACCAGCCACCTTGACATCAAAATTCTCTCTCCACCCGAAATTTTCCATTACACATTTAAACCAACTTCATTGACCTTCCACTTCCATCAACGGCCACGAACATAATTATAACCGTTCCTTCATAAAAGTGATTATACGTCTGAGTTACATACCCGCGACTTCATTTCCCATCGGGGTCTCCAAGACAATGATTCAATAGGATCAAATCATATTCACTCCAACGAACAATCCGTCCGTTAGTGACCCCCAGTACCGGTCACAATTCAGGATCGATTACTTAGTAACATGCTTAATAGAATCAAACACATTTCAAGCAAAACCAAAATAATAGAATTGAACCCGGGTATCCAAATTTCCTAGCAGGCACTATCCTAATCCTACAAATGTCATCGGAAACTATCAAGCACTAGGACAATCACCAACTACATAAGCTCGACAAGGATTTCCGAGCGCTGCTATACATTGTCTACTGACACCACAATGCTGCGGAAAACATTTTTAAATACTGGCGCGCCACCGCGACTAAAACAACCCTATACATATATATATACATCAAATGTAGGCTTGTGAGGCACAATTCCTAAATATCTTAGACACCTTTATTATTATCATCTGCTATTTTTTCTCCTTTTATTTTCCAATCGTAATAACCTATACCAAGTAACACAATCATGAATTCACCTGCAAACCTTTAACAATTGAAAAACAAAACAACTCTTATTAATATGATCCCTAATTTTCCTTTCCGCCCATCCACCCCAGTTTAGTTCCAAGCGCAAACACCAAAAGTGAACCTCTACAAGACGTGTCTATCCGAGGTACCACCACCCGTCACCTATCAATAAACCTCACACACGCCCAGACACATCACATGCAGTCTGCCCTCCGTACCTGGCACGCACCGCGTGACAGTCTCCTCTTTAATATTAAAGTTCCCGTCCTCCGATACCAACGTACACCTCAGAAAATAACCAATCTTTATCAAACTTGAAACCAATATTTCTGTACACCAGCGACCACTACCAAGTACAACATATTATGTCTTAGCACATCAATACCGCTGTAAACACATCCACCTATCTGTATCAGTGTAGAACCGAAACGCACATTATTTCATTCCCATATGTACGGTTTTTCCTCGACCTTAAGTTCCAAGTTATATCTCTTTTCTTCTCTTCAAACTTCCGCACATTTAAATTTCCTCCTCTTAGTCAAATTCACATAGAAAGAATCTTTGCGAATAAAAACAATTTAAAAGGAAATCCTCCAGTTCCGGGAACTGAAACACAAAAGTTGATGAAACCATGATATCTGCAAACAACCAACTACACAGCCCTTCAGAATTTCCGCTACTTTACACGCTCACCTTGGACAACAACAGGAACGACACACAATGGACGACACCCTCAGTCGCCTGGACACTGCCAGACAGCCAACGCCCTGGTACATGCAGAACCCGTCGCTGAACACCGAAACATCGACAGTCTTCACTCTGGTAGCCAAACCTTCAAAAGTCGGTCGAGGGCATACCACAAACCCCTGCCCCAACGGCAGAAACAAACATGAGCACGAGGCAACCCAACCTTCGCGGATAACGCCTCAGTTTCGTACTGACTTGCAGACACACCACGACACTCCGAGTTCACCTCGGAAACTCTCAAGACAGCACTCATTCACGGAATTCCCCGCTCACATTGAAGAACTCCAGTTTCACGAGTGTTTGTTTACACACGTAAAACCCACTATTCCGGCGAGTCTGATGTTCTCCTCCTCCCCCCTCCAAGAGTTGACAGGTAAGCAAATTCCCGGCAGGAATCACGCACTTCACGGCCACTGCCAACCTGGCAATGGACGGGCCACACTCCACAATTGATCACCGAGGCGACCTGTGTCAGTTCGTGCGTGACAGTATTGCTATACAGAAGTACATAAAACCGTAAACATTCACTGTGCATTCGTATACTATAACACCTGTATAACTTTTTTGAAAAAAAAGCTGATCTGTCCTAACCCACTCCCACTCCCCTTTGTTTTCTCTTTAATTTCATTTATGTGTTGAATTCCCATTTGAGAGCCCAGTGTGCGTTGTGTGCAATGCTGCAGGCATGGGGCTGACACTGGAGGGAATGAAGGTGCCCAAGGTCATCATCCATGGTCCACCAGGAGTGGTGAGTTCACTGCAAGGCATTGTCTGTTGAGGGCGAACAGAGAACACTTTCCTGCATCAGTTGTTGTCGTAGCAGGAGCAGCAACAGCAGCAGCAGCCGCATGCACGCACGCACGCACTCACACATGCACACACGCACACAGGCACGCACGCACGCACGCACACACGCACGCGCGCACCACACACACACACACACACACACACACACACACACACACACACACACACACACACACACACACACACACACACGAGCGTACTCTCACTAGCTCAACTAAATGCACAGAGAAATAGATAGAAATACATAAGAAAAGAGGTGTTTATAATAGAGATAGAAATACATTAGAAAAGAGGTGTTTATGATAAAGTTAATAAGATATTCTAGACAGTGCTAAATATGTTTTGTGTTCCTATGTTTTTAAAGTGTTATCATCTAACATGAGTAAATGTGAGCACCTACACTATCAGGTTTTTAACAGTGAAACTTGATTTGTGGGATGTCCTCTTCGATTATCATTACAGAATTTCCACTATGCGAGCCATTTCCTTCAATGTTGAAATAGTTTATAGTATGACCAAATTTCAGTCGCAGTGCAATGATCATCGGAAGCCCGGTGGAACCTACAACGAAACTGTAGACTGGCCATTCTTGCTCTGCGAGCAACACATTCGTACGTCCAGAACAGAGCCATTTTAATTATCCAAAACGGTCATGTTGCATAGATCGTTCGACTTTTGTTCCATTCGCTGGATTATCATCCACAAGCCAGAGCTGAACTGTCAGGTTTTGATTCTTAAAAGCCGAAATTCATACGGTTTTCCATGCTTTTCCTACGCAGCTGAATCACGTGATCCTGTGGTCCAGTCATAGCCTGGAAAGAAAGGAGAACAGTACAACCCAACCAATTACCAGCCAGTCTCCCATACCAGCACTGTGTGCAAACTGTTGGAGCACATTATAGTCAGTGCAGTAATGAAACACCTTGAGAGCCACCAGATAATGAGCGAACACCAACATGAGTTTAGAAAAGGTAGATCGTGTGAGACCCAACTCCTAGAGTTCACCGCCTGGAAAGAGGCAGACAGACTGATCTCCTAATAATGGACTTTTCAAAGGCATTTGACCGGGTCAACCACTCTTTGCTAATGCATAAACTCCAGAGATATGGCATCAGAGGAACTACGGGAGCATGGATCTCTAGTTTTCTCAAGGATCGGCAGCAGGCAGTGGTGGTGGGTGGATTGTCCTCCTCCTTCATTAGCATCAAGTCAGGTGTACCTCAGGGGTCTGTGCTAGGTGCATGCTTGTTCCTAGCCCACATAAATGACCTTCCTTAGAAGTTCCTAGCGAAAGTATGGATGTTCGCCGATGACACAGCAGTATCCAGGATGATCACCACTAGCCAAGACCAAGAACAGCTCCAAGAATATCTACAATGCTTAGCAGATTGGGAGAGGAGCTGGAATAGGGATTTTCATCCTGCAAATTGCCAAACCCTTCGTGTCACAAGGAGTAGGTCCCCACTTCACCATGACTATCCCCTTCATGGACACATCCTTGACACCGTCACATCAGCTAAATACCTTGGTGTGACCATCAACAAAGAAGTTAGCTGGACGAACACATAAGTGATTTGTGCTTCAAGGCCAATAGAACGCTAACATTTCTCTGACAGAACCTGAAGTTCAGCTCTTCAGCCATCAAAGAACGAGTCTACAAAGCACTTGTTCGCCCCATGTGGAGTATGCGTCTTCCCCACACAGAGAAAAGCAGCAAAAATAGAGCTGTTCAAAGACAAGCTGCACGCTTTGTCCTCAACAGATATAGGAACACTTCAAGTGTCAGCAGCATGCTGGATACACTGGGCTGGCCCTCATTGCAGAAACAGTGACAAGTAGCAAGACTGTCTATGCTGTATAAAGTGCACCAAGGCCTTGTCCACTGCCCCAGCCTAAAAGAAAAACTGGTCCCTCTACCTGACTGTAGGGACAAGGCCACGACAGACAATTCACATGATCACACAAAGGACCAATATAGAGCTGCTTCCTTCCTGCCCAGAACTATCAAAAACTGGAACAGTCTTCCACAAGGTACAGTTAAGGCCTCATCACTTGACACATTCGTGTCAAGGGCCTCAATGATCTGTGAATAAACCCTCCTACCCCCCTCCTTTCCCCTCCCCTCCCCCATGCCACGGCCTCCTGTCCCTCAGAAACCCCCCCCCCCCCCCCCCCCCCCACCTCTGCTGCCCTTCTCCTCCGCCCCCTATCTTCACCTGTGATCATGGCGGATGAGACAAAAGCCCTTTTGCGTGATGAGCTGCTCAGAGTTGCAATGCATACAGAGAAAATCATGCATCAGGGTAAATTTTGGTATGTTTGTGACGCACTGGCATCAGGGTAAATTTTGGTAATGTTTTTGTGACGCACTGGCATCAGGGTAAATTTTGGTATTTTTTGTGACGCACGGCATCAGGGTAAATTTTGGTATGTTTTTGTGACGCACTGCATCAGGGTAAATTTGGATGTTTTTGTGACGCACTGGCATCAGGTAAATTTTGGTATGTTTTTGTGACGCACTGGCATCAGGTAAATTTTAGTATGTTTTTGTGACGCACTGGCCTGAATTCCAGTGCGTCAGATGGAAGTTTATGCGTCAGAGACGCACATCTGTGCGTAAGAATTATCACTGGGACTACACATCAAACATGCACTGCTACACATCAGACATTGACTACACACCAGACATGGACTACTACACATCAGACATTAACTACACACCAGACATGGACTACTACACACCAGACATTGACTACACACCAGACATGGACTACTACACATCAGACATGGACTACTACACACCAGACATGGACTACTACACATCAGACATGGACTACACACCAGACATGGACTACACACCAGACATGGACTACTACACACCAGACATGGACTACACATCAGACATGGACTACACATCAGACATGGACTACTACACATCAGACATGGACTGCACACCAGACATGGACTACACATCAGACATGGACTACTACACATCAGACATGGACTACTACACATCAGACATGGACTACTACACACCAGACATGGACTACTACACATCAGACATGGACTACTACACACCAGACATGGACTACTACACATCAGACATGGACTACTACACATCAGACATGGACTACACACCAGACATGGACTACTACACATCAGACATGGACTACTACACATCAGACATGGACTACTACACACCAGACATGGACTACTACACATCAGACATGGACTACTACACATCAGACATGGACTACACATCAGACATGGACTACACATCAGACATGGACTACTACACATCAGACATGGACTACTACACATCAGACATGGACTACTACACACCAGACATGGACTACTACACATCAGACATTGACTACTACACACCAGACATGGACTACACACCAGACATGGACTACTACACACCAGACATGGACTACTACACATCAGACATGGACTACTACACACCAGACATGGACTACTACACACCAGACATGGACTACACACCAGACATGGACTACTACACATCAGACATGGACTACTACACATCAGACATGGACTACTACACACCAGACATGGACTACTACACATCAGACATGGACTACACATCAGACATGGACTACACACCAGACATGGACTACTACACATCAGACATGGACTACTACACATCAGACATGGACTACTACACATCAGACATGGACTACTACACACCAGACATGGACTACTACACATCAGACATGGACTACTACACACCAGACATGGACTACTACACATCAGACATGGACTACTACACACCAGACATGGACTACACATCAGACATGGACTACACACCAGACATGGACTACTACACATCAGACATGGACTACACACCAGACATGGACTACACATCAGACATGGACTACCACACACCAGACATGGACTACTACACATCAGACATGGACTACTACACATCAGACATGGACTACTACACACCAGACATGGACTACTACACATCAGACATGGACTACTACACACCAGACATGGACTACTACACATCAGACATGGACTACTACACATCAGACATGGACTACACACCAGACATGGACTACTACACATCAGACATGGACTACTACACATCAGACATGGACTACTACACACCAGACATGGACTACTACACATCAGACATGGACTACTACACATCAGACATGGACTACACATCAGACATGGACTACACATCAGACATGGACTACTACACATCAGACATGGACTACTACACATCAGACATGGACTACTACACACCAGACATGGACTACTACACATCAGACATTGACTACTACACACCAGACATGGACTACACACCAGACATGGACTACTACACACCAGACATGGACTACTACACATCAGACATGGACTACTACACACCAGACATGGACTACTACACACCAGACATGGACTACACACCAGACATGGACTACTACACATCAGACATGGACTACTACACATCAGACATGGACTACTACACACCAGACATGGACTACTACACATCAGACATGGACTACACATCAGACATGGACTACACATCAGACATGGACTACACACCAGACATGGACTACTACACATCAGACATGGACTACTACACATCAGACATGGACTACTACACATCAGACATGGACTACTACACACCAGACATGGACTACTACACATCAGACATGGACTACTACACACCAGACATGGACTACTACACATCAGACATGGACTACTACACACCAGACATGGACTACACATCAGACATGGACTACACACCAGACATGGACTACTACACATCAGACATGGACTACACACCAGACATGGACTACACATCAGACATGGACTACTACACACCAGACATGGACTACTACACATCAGACATGGACTACTACACATCAGACATGGACTACACACCAGACATGGACTACACATCAGACATGGACTACACATCAGACATGGACTACACATCAGACATGGACTACACACCAGACATGGACTACTACACACCAGACATGGACTACTACACATCAGACATGGACTACACACCAGACATGGACTACACACCAGACATGGACTACACATCAGACATGGACTACACATCAGACATGGACTACTACACACCAGACATGGACTACTACACATCAGACATGGACTACACACCAGACATGGACTACTACACACCAGACATGGACTACTACACATCAGACATGGACTACTACACATCAGACATGGACTACACACCAGACATGGACTACTACACACCAGACATGGACTACACACCAGACATGGACTACTACACACCAGACATGGACTACTACACACCAGACATGGACTACTACACATCAGACATGGACTACTACACACCAGACATGGACTACTACACATCAGACATGGACTACACATCAGACATGGACTACTACACATCAGACATGGACTACTACACATCAGACATGGACTACTACACATCAGACATGGACTACTACACACCAGACATGGACTACTACACATCAGACATTGACTACTACACATCAGACATGGACTACTACACACCAGACATGGACTACTACACATCAGACATGGACTACTACACACCAGACATGGACTACTACACACCAGACATGGACTACACACCAGACATGGACTACTACACACCAGACATGGACTACACACCAGACATGGACTACTACACACCAGACATGGACTACTACACACCAGACATGGACTACACACCAGACATGGACTACTACACACCAGACATGGACTACTACACACCAGACATGGACTACACACCAGACATGGACTACTACACATCAGACATGGACTACTACACATCAGACATGGACTACACACCAGACATGGACTACTACACACCAGACATGGACTACACATCAGACATGGACTACACACCAGACATGGACTACTACACATCAGACATGGACTACACATCAGACATGGACTACACACCAGACATGGACTACTACACATCAGACATGGACTACTACACACCAGACATGGACTACTACACATCAGACATGGACTACTACACACCAGACATGGACTACTACACATCAGACATGGACTACTACACATCAGACATGGACTACTACACATCAGACATGGACTACTACACATCAGACATTGACTACTACACATCAGACATGGACTACACATCAGACATGGACTACTACACACCAGACATGGACTACACACCAGACATGGACTACTACACATCAGACATGGACTACTACACACCAGACATGGACTACACATCAGACATGGACTACTACACATCAGACATGGACTACACACCAGACATGGACTACTACACACCAGACATGGACTACACACCAGACATGGACTACTACACATCAGACATGGACTACACACCAGACATGGACTACACACCAGACATGGACTACTACACACCAGACATGGACTACACATCAGACATGGACTACTACACATCAGACATGGACTACTACACATCAGACATGGACTACACACCAGACATGGACTACTACACATCAGACATGGACTACACACCAGACATGGACTACTACACACCAGACATGGACTACACATCAGACATGGACTACTACACATCAGACATGGACTACACACCAGACATGGACTACACACCAGACATGGACTACACACCAGACATGGACTACTACACATCAGACATGGACTACTACACATCAGACATGGACTACTACACATCAGACATGGACTACTACACATCAGACATGGACTACTGCACACCAGACATGGACTACTACACACCAGACATGGACTACTACACATCAGACATGGACTACTACACACCAGACATGGACTACACATCAGACATGGACTACACACCAGACATGGACTACACACCAGACATGGACTACACATCAGACATGGACTACTACACACCAGATATGGACTACACACCAGACATGGACTACTACACATCAGACATGGACTACACATCAGACATGGACTACACACCAGACATGGACTACACACCAGACATGGACTACTACACATCAGACATGGACTACTACACATCAGACATGGACTACTACACATCAGACATGGACTACTACACATCAGACATGGACTACTACACACCAGACATGGACTACTACACATCAGACATGGACTACTACACATCAGACATGGACTACTACACACCAGACATTGACTACACACCAGACATGGACTACTACACACCAGACATGGACTACACACCAGACATGGACTACTACACATCAGACATGGACTACTACACATCAGACATGGACTACTACACCTCAGACATGGACTACATGCCAGACATGGACTACACACCAGACATGGACTACACACCAGACATGGACTACTACACACCAGACATGGACTACTACACACCAGACATGGACTACTACACATCAGACATGGACTACACATCAGACATGGACTACTACACACCAGACATGGACTACTACACATCAGACATGGACTACTACACATCAGACATGGACTACACACCAGACATGGACTACTACACATCAGACATGGACTACTACACATCAGACATGGACTACTACACATCAGACATGGACTACACACCAGACATGGACTACTACACATCAGACATGGACTACACATCAGACATGGACTACACACCAGACATGGACTACTACACACCAGACATGGACTACACATCAGACATGGACTACTACACATCAGACATTGACTACTACACACCAGACATGGACTACACACCAGACATGGACTACTACACATCAGACATGGACTACTACACATCAGACATGGACTACACACCAGACATGGACTACACACCAGACATGGACTACACATCAGACATGGACTACACACCAGACATGGACTACTACACACCAGACATGGACTACTACACACCAGACATGGACTACTACACACCAGACATGGACTACACATCAGACATGGACTACTACACATCAGACATTGACTACTACACATCAGACATAGACTACACACCAGACATGGACTACTACACATCAGACATGGACTACACACCAGACATGGACTACTCACACCAGACATGGACTACTGCACATCAGACATGGACTACACATCAGACATGGACTACTACACACCAGACATGGACTACTACACATCAGACATGGACTACTACACACCAGACATGGACTACTACACATCAGACATGGACTACTACACACCAGACATGGACTACACACCAGACATGGACTACACATCAGACATGGACTACTACACACCAGACATGGACTACTACACATCAGACATGGACTACTACACACCAGACATGGACTACTACACATCAGACATTGACTACTACACACCAGACATGGACTACACACCAGACATGGACTACACATCAGACATGGACTACTACACATCAGACATGGACTACTACACATCAGACATGGACTACTACACACCAGACATGGACTACACATCAGACATGGACTACTACACATCAGACATGGACTACTACACATCAGACATGGACTACTACACATCAGACATGGACTACTACACATCAGACATGGACTACTACACACCAGACATGGACTACACATCAGACATGGACTACTACACATCAGACATGGACTACTACACATCAGACATGGACTACTACACACCAGACATGGACTACTACACATCAGACATGGACTACTACACACCAGACATGGACTACTACACACCAGACATGGACTACATGTGTGGTGGACTGCACACTGGATGTGGTTTGATGGTTGCAGTGACTGTGTCATGCTGTGTGTTGCAGGAAACGTGGCCATGATGGCTAAGGGGTTTGCTGAATCAACATCCATGGTGGTGGGTAAGTGCCAGGACTTGAACTAGAAATCACGCCACATTGTGTTCACCTGAACTAGAAATCACACCACATTGTGTTCACTGAACCAGAAATCACACCACATTGTGTTCACCTGAACTAGAAATCACACCACATTGTGTTCACCTGAACTAGAAATCACACCACATTGTGTTCACCTGAATTAGAAATCACACCACATTGTGTTCACCTGAACTAGAAATCACACCACATTGTGTTCACTTGTACTAGAAATCACACCACATTGTGTTCACTTGTACTAGAAATCACACCACATTGTGTTCACTTGAACCAGAAATCACACCACATTGTGTTCACTTGAACTAGAAATCACAACACATTGTGTTCACTTGAACTAGAAATCACACCACATTGTGTTCACCTGAACTAGAAATCACACCACATTGTGTTCACTTGTACTAGAAATCACACCACATTGTGTTCACTTGTACTAGAAATCACACCACATTGTGTTCACTTGAACCAGAAATCACACCACATTGTGTTCACTTGAACTAGAAATCACAACACATTGTGTTTAACTGAACTAGAAAACACAACACATTCTGTTCATTGTTAGTTTTGTATGTATGTTGAGTTATGATTTTCAGATGTAAATGCTGAAAGGAAAGTGATTGAGTAATTGAAGTCGACAGACACCACACAACTTCCTGTGATTTTTTTTTCTGATTATAGACGTTCACAATGAGATTTATTTTTCAGAAAAAAGAAATTCTGTTTTAGATATCTTTTTTAGTTATCTACTTGCCATTTCATGTGAACTATTTGTTGTGATATAGCAATGAAGACTGTTGTGATATAGCAATGAAGACTGTTGTGATATAGCAATGAAGACGCAATGAAGACTGTTGTGATATAGCAATGAAGACTGTTGTGATATAGCAATGAAGACTGTTGTGATATAGCAATGAAGACTGTTGTGATATAGCAATGAAGACTGTTGTGATATAGCAATGAAGACTGTTGTGATATAGCAATGAAGACTGTTGTGATATAGCAATGAAGACTGTTGTGATATAGCAATGAAGACTGTTGTGATATAGCAATGAAGACTGTTGTGATATAGCAATGAAGACTGTTGTGATATAGCAATGAAGACTGTTGTGATATAGCAATGAAGACTGTTGTGATATAGCAATGAAGACTGTTGTGATATAGCAATGAAGACTGTTGTGATATAGCAATGAAGACTGTTGTGATATAGCAATGAAGACTGTTGTGATATAGCAATGAAGACTGTTGTGATATAGCAATGAAGACTGTTGTGATATAGCAATGAAGACTGTTGTGATATAGCAATGAAGACTGTTGTGATATAGCAATGAAGACTGTTGTGATATAGCAATGAAGACTGTTGTGATATAGCAATGAAGACTGTTGTGATATAGCAATGAAGACTGTTGTGATATAGCAATGAAGACTGTTGTGATATAGCAATGAAGACTGTTGTGATATAGCAATGAAGACTGTTGTGATATAGCAATGAAGACTGTTGTGATATAGCAATGAAGACTGTTGTGATATAGCAATGAAGACTGTTGTGATATAGCAATGAAGACTGTTGTGATATAGCAATGAAGACTGTTGTGATATAGCAATGAAGACTTGGTTTACAGAGAAGAAACCTCTCAGCAATGGGTGTGAACTATTTGTTGTGATATAGCAATGAAGACTGTTGTGATATAGCAATGAAGACTGTTGTGATATAGCAATGAAGACTGTTGTGATATAGCAATGAAGACTTGGTTTACAGAGAAGAAACCTCTCAGCAATGGGTGTGAACTATTTGTTGTGATATAGCAATGAAGACTTGGTTTACAGAGAAGAAACCTCTCAGCAATGGGTGTTTTGAGGACTCGGCGTTCAAGATAGAGTATGTTCCATTCTGCAAGAAAGGAATCGACCCTGAGAACCTGCAGGAGCTCTTGGAGGAAAGGGGAACAAACGAGCCAGGTATGTCAGCGTTACATGTGGAAGGCAGTTGAAAGGCAGGGAAATCTGTCCATGAACACCTTGCCTATCAGGACTACCTCCCTTTAATTCAGTGTCAACGGCAACATTCTGAAAGTAGACTGGTCGCTTTGTCATAACGGACTGTTTTTGTATACTTTAAAAATTCAGCATACTTTGTGATGTACATAAAATGACAAGGCGTACAAATGATACCTTATTTGAAGATTCATATTAATTTTCAAAATTTCCTACAGAACCTGCGTGAGTGGCACTTAAAAATTTCTGCTGTTATGCAGGAGTCGGGTGAATACTGACATGTTCTCTAACAGTGATTCTCAAATACCAGTATGCAGGAGCATGCTCTCTAATACCAACATACTGACATAGAATTCTCTAATTTCTTACATGTAGGAACATGCTCACACAAGCCCACAGATCACACACAAACATAAACATGCACACACACACACACACACACACACACAACACACACACACACACACACACACACACATGCAAACATAGTGCATACATTGGTACATACACATATGGGCCCGTGCCCACCCACCCATGCACACACATAGACGCATACACGTATACACTCACCACACATGCATACAATGACAATAATGGCACAGACGGTACTAGGTAGGTAGCCAAGCGTGTTGGGCTAAGGCATAGACCAGACATCTGCTAGGTTGTGGCCACGAGACCTGCTTCTTAAATTGTGTCATCTTGGTATTCATTCATTCATCCATCAGCGTTAGATACAGCGCAGTGTCTAAAAACTTGGCAGATGTGGCATAGCGTATATGGACTAATCTGCACGCAGTGACACCATCTTGATGAAACTGAAACTGCTGTTATTCAAGTTATGTCACTGAATTCTGTGAAGGAAAAAGAGTGAAAGGCATGGTGCTTACTGTCAATATTGGCACCGCAGGTCAGCAAATGCACAGGGAAGAAATACATTACTTTTCCATCCAAGTGATTTTCCCTTTGTCATTTCAACGTGTTCAGCAGCAGATCTTTCACCTGTTACAAGTCGTATTGCATCTCACATTATTGCCTTCCCTCTGCCTTTCTGGGTGTGTGAGGGGCAAAATGTGACCTTTCTCAGAACAACGCTGTCAAAGAGAAAACTGCCTTGTTTTTGAAGTGAGAAAGAGCTGTGAACTGGTGAATCGTCAGAACAAATCACCAGTCTAGGTCCGTTCACCAAGGGCATAGATGTGGAGTGGAAATTGAAACTGAGATCACGATGAGAGCAGGGCATGAAGGGCCACAGAATTTGATACATTTGTTCAAATTGATCGAGGAGGTGATGATGGTGATGAAGATGATGCCATGTAGTTCAACTCTGGTCAAACTGTGTGACAGGGCTGTGCTCTTCGAACTTTTCAATAAAAACTCCTGGTGTCAACCAGGCCTGAGAGGTACAGACACCTGCAGTATTGGTCTGAAAATTTGAGCCTGTGAAGCATGCATGCGTGTGTGTGTGTGTGTGTGTGTGTGTGTGTGTGTGTGTGTGTGTGTGTGTGTGCATCTATGTGGTGTGTGTGTGTGTGTGTGTGTGTGTTGGTGTGTAATGTGCATGTGTTCAGCATGTCACAAAGTTCCTTATCAAATCCATAGAGGTGAATTGAAAAAGGGAACATTGTTATTTTTTGCAGATAGAAAAAAGCAGAAATATACACCAACAGAAAATGTAGTTGCAGTGGCGTATATATGTTGGGTAAGTATTGGAAAAATTAAGGTCTTTTAATACACATTATTTGCATGATTGTATTTGGTATATAGTATACAGATTGTATTTGGTGTATAGTATACATGATTGTATTTGGTATATAGTATACATGATTGCATGTGTGATTTTAGGTTGTAGGAGTACAGCCACAATCTTGACTGCTTAAAGTGGTACATGGACACCAATAACAAGACATAGTCACTGCTGAATGTTTCAAGTTATCTGTGTGCTGAAGATAGTAAACTTCATGTGAATTTGAAAGTCAGAGCCCAGACTTACAAATTACAAGTTGCGAACTTTGAGTTTGTTATAGTGCTACAGATGAAGTAGATGTCACAAATTCGCATGTATAATTGATTCGACAAAAACTTTGAGTTTGTTATAGTGCTACACATGAAGTAGGTGTCACAAATTCCGCATGTATAATTGTTTCGACAAAAACTTTGAGTTTGTTATAGTGGCACAGATGAAGTAGGTGTCACAAATTCCGCATGTATAATTGTTTCGACAAAAACTTTGAGTTTGTTATAGTACTACACATGAAGTAGGTGTCACAAATTCCGCATGTATAATTGTTTCGACAAAAACTTTGAGTTTGTTATAGTGCTACAGATGAAGTAGGTGTCACAAATTCCGCATGTATAATTGATTCGACAAAAGCTTTGAGTTTGTTCTGGTGCTACAGATGAAGTACGTGGCTCAAGTTCCGCATATACAATTAATTATACAGTCACATCATTGAAATGAAAACTCCAGACATTTGAAATTAATTTTGGAGACAATTTGAACCCAAATGGTCACTGAAGAGTGTACACATTATTTTAACATGTCTTTTGTGATTGGGCTTGATGTCTTTTGTGACTGGGCTTGATGTCTTTTGTGACTGGGCTTGATGTCTTTTGTGATTGGGCTTGGTGTCTTTTGTGACTGGGCTTGATGTCTTTTTGTGACTGGGCTTGATGTCTTTTGTGATTGGGCTTGGTGTCTTTTGTGACTGGGCCTGATGTCTTTTGTGACTGGGCTTGGTGTTCTTTGTGACTGGGCTTGATGTCTTTTGTGATTGGGCTTGATGTCTTTTGTGACTGGGCTTGATGTCTTTTGTGACTGGGCTTGATGTCTTTTGTGGTTGGGCTTGATGTCTTTTGTGACTGGGCTTGGTGTCTTTTGTGACTGGGCTTGGTGTCATTTGTGATTGGGCTTGATGTCTTTTGTGACTGGGCTTGGTGTCTTTTGTGACTGGGCTTGATGTCTTTTGTGACTGGGCTTGGTGTCTTTTGTGACTGGGCTTGGTGTCTTTTGTGATTGGGCTTGGTGTCTTTTGTGACTGGGCTTGGTGTCTTTTGTGACTGGGCTTGGTGTCTTTTGTGACTGGGCTTGGTGTTTAATTGCAGTTGAGTTCCCAGTTCTGAAAACATTTTCGGACATGATGGTTCAATTTGTAACCTTATTTAGAAATATGAATATAATCCAGCCATGTTATTATAATATGTACATATGACAGAGCACAGAGAACACACGTTGAAGCCTTTTCACTCATAAACATATACCTTTGCGATTTCCAGGACTTTGAATAGAGTCAAACTGTCTGGCGTCAGTGTACAACAAAATGAGAGCTAAAAGCCAGTACTGTTCTGAATCTGATCACTGGTAACAATTGTAAATTGGAATGGGAAAGTTGTTGTATTTTCAAGGCTTTTCCATTATACTTGTACAGGTCTGTGTTTCAAGAAGATGTTCAAACTGATCTTTATAAGAGTTTTCTAAGTTTAGTTTAAGTAAGTCATCAGTGTACCCCGGAATGTGGCGACATATGGATACATGCTGCAGCCATAATTATATGCAAGTATTGAGAGAATGTGTTCTGATGAAAAGCCTGAACTGAGCCAAATTAACGTGGTGACAGCCTGATGTGGCCCTTTGCGGTCGGCTGGGCTATAAGCAACATTACTTATCCAAACTGAGCCAAATTGTTTTGCTGCTTTTGTGCAGTTTTATGTGGCTGGTAGTGTGAGGCAGCC
>CM031595.1:182050058-182100482 GCA_018398815.1 Conus ventricosus
AAGAAAAATCAAAATTAAGGAGAATCAGAAAGCAAAGAGAAATTTGTATACACCATAAATAGCAAGCGACCAGCAGGCCTAGTCAACCAGTCGGCAGGACAATAGGGCTTAACAAGAAAGAACATTAATTCACTTAAGTATTGAGAAGCTTCCTTTTTCGAAGAATATTTGCTTCTGCGATAAATTTAGCAATAGATTTTAAGTTGTTTTCACTATCACTCTGTAGCAGAGTGACTAAGTCACGTTCTTCTGCTAACACTGATTTAAAGACATCGCATTTTCCCCGTACCTTTTCATACACCTCACATTGAAAGAAAAAGTGAAATTCATCTTCTATATTATTTTTTTTACAAATTGGACAGATACAGTTACGTTCATTATTAAATATACTATACCATCTTTCTTTAACATATAGACCAAGGGTCCTTGTTCGAAAGAGAGAGAGAGAGAGAGAGAGAGGAGAGAGAGAGAGAGGAGAGAGAGAGAGAGAGAGAGGAGGTGTATCATGTATCATCAAAGTTTATATTTACCAGCATATTTTACTTTTGTGTTACTGTTAATTGTGTGTGTGTGTGTGTGTGTGTGTGTGTGTGTGTGTGTGTGTGTGTGTGTGTGTGTGTGTGTGCTGTATATTAATTTTCAGCTTAAAAGTGTAAGACAAACTAATTTTATCCATTCTTGTGCAGCAACTAAGCAAGATACAACAAACATTATTAGTTATAAACTTAAATAATATATATATATTGAAAACTCAACAAACATACTACGGTATTGCACACCAACCTTTTCTGGGATTGTATTCTTCTTAAAACTGAAAAGGCAGAGGAGTCAAATTACCACTTTCCGCGGTCACTGAGGAGAAACCACCAAGTTTCGAAATATCGGTATATGACCAGGAGTTATATGTTAGTGAGTTTCCCTCCCTATTGGAGGATGTCTCCCCCTTGGAGAATATAAGCTTGCTGAAGGCTCATTTTGAGAAGCATTTATTTTATTTTCCCCATTCACCCACTCACACATACTGTTAGTTAGGCAGGAATCATCTACCACTGCAGATATGAATGCGTATCTCCCCCTATTTCTTCAATCTAAGACATAAGAGCAAGCTTTGTTTATAATTCAATATTTCTTGCAGTCATTGCAACACCAAGCTGCTCTGTAAGTTGCTGGAACGGTGCGGTACTTATCCTTGGAATTTATTAGTTTGTTGTATTTTAGTCCCTTGCGGATTCATTCCAAGAACTTGCCCTCAGCACTTGTGTCTTAGAGGATATCTTTTTTCATTTTTTACTTTTCACAAGAAAATGTAGCTTGTTTTGCTCTTTTATGATTTTCTTTTGCTTCTTAGATGGCACCTTTGGTTGGTTTTTTGAAAACTCAACAAACATAACTACGGTATTGCACACCAACCTTTTCTGGGATTGTTTTTTCTTAAAACTGAAAGGCAGAGGAGTCAAATTAACTTTCCGCGGTCATGAGGAGAACCACCAAGTTTCGAAATATCGGTATATGACCAGGAGTTATTGTGGATTTTCCTCCTATTGGAGGATTGTCCTTGGAGAATATAAGCTTGCGGGCTTTTGAGAAGCATTTATTTTATTTTTTCCATTTACCACTCAAGCACATACTGTTATTTTAGGCAGGATTCATCTACCACGCAGATATGAATGCAAATTCCCCCTATTCTTCAATCTAACATAAGAGCAGCTTTGTTTTAATTCAATATTTTTGCAGTATTGCAACACCAAGCGCTCTGTAAGTTGTGAACGGTGCGGTACTTATCCTTGAATTTTATTAGTTTGTTATATATATAAATATATTATATATATATTATAAATTATATTATAAAATTCAAATTTATTTTATCATTCATTCTCAGGTTTTCATGACATTTTTATTTAAATTGCTCAGGGTTTTTTGCATGTGATTGTTACGCTCAAAAGAATAATCACTCCAAATTACTTTGGTTTACATAACTGAAATTTTAAATTCAGTTCTCAGTCATCCCCTGTGCTTTGAGGCAACGCTAAAAGAAACAGATCCGAGAAGTATTCAGAGTATTGACGAAAGAAGGAAAGGAGCAAGTTACGGCGTGAGAAGAAAACAGCAGAAATACGGTCGGAGCTCCTTACAGGTTTAGCTTCGAAAAGAACGGAATGCTATCTTCCCAAGGTAAAATGGGAAGGTACGCATCGACTTCATTAATCCCCAAAGTAATTTTCTTCTTTATCCACCCTCTTTTTTCGTTGTTCCCCTTGCGATTATATTTTTCTTATCTGTGGCTAAGTCTCTACTTTGCACACCTTGTCCCCTCTGTGTCTTTGTCCCAAATTTGTGGCCAGTAAAACGTCAATTTAGTTTAAAAACATGGAAAGAATCATTTAAGACTGTTAATAGGACCACAAAATAGGTTATAAAAATAAAACTAAATATAAGAAAGATAGTTTAAAACGCATGAGGTTCTCCCTTTGCGTGTGTGTGTGTGTGTGTAATAATCTGCATTGAGAGTGTGAGTGAAATAAATGTAGTGGTTGAGTGTTTTATTTGTTACAGGCAGGGCAACCAAATATTTATTATACAACTGTAGTTTATTTTTTGTTTAAAAAACAACAACAAAAAAACGGAAACCTTTTTAAAACTCCCCCATCAAAGTTAGTAGTCAATGACCATGTTAAAAGTGTTTTTAAATTGTGAAATAAAACATTTTGTGTATGGTTAGTTCAAGTGAATTAATGCCAGTCACGATAAAGAAATGTGTCCTAGCACAGCAATTTTTCCCTGTAAACAGGGAAAAAAACTGCCCAAATGAGTATTGTGGATATCTTTAAATAAATTAGTATTGTAAAATTGTTTCAAAACGGTGGCGACGTACTATGCCGGGAAAAAAGCAGTCAACAGACGGTCATCAACAAGGAGCAGAAATGCTGCTGATCCAGCCAGTCCGCCATCAAACGCCCAAAGATATGACACCTGCAGAATAAAAAGAGACAAAAGACTTTTGCGTGCAAAATCCAGGGCAAGAGAAGGACCACAAAAAAAAGAGGAGAATCAGAGAGAAAAACGCCCTTCGTAAGCGAGCAACAAGACAGGAGAAAAAAATGCTGTCAAACTCCACAGCCAGAATTCTCAGCTTAACCAGAATCTCTGAGAAGTCTGACTACAACTTCATTTCAAAGTTCAGAAAAAAACTCCAAAAAAGATCTGAAACTCCAGTGCATTTTGCCAAGATGGTGAAAAATATTGCCACCAAAGCACTGACACCAAGAAAACAACAGGCCCTGAGGAATGCTGGCTGTCTGTGAGCATCAAAAGACTAAGACGAAGTCTTTTTGGGTCTATAAAAAAATTGTGACTAAAAATTTTTATTTGACGTCCGTTTCAAAAGAAAAGACAACAAAGAAGGATGCATTTTTCAGCTGCAGACAAACAAAAAGTGAGGCTTTTTTATATGCGTGAAGATATATCACGTGTTTTGCCTCACAAGAGGTACGCAAGAAAGGAAGGCCCAGGATACGTCATGCAACAGACACTGAAAAGTGCATTTAAAATTTTCCGCACAGAAAACCCCAAAATTTCAAATTGGGGTACACAAAATTTACTATGCTGAGACCTAGACTGTTCGCAAAATTGCTCAACTTTTTCGGAGGGCTGCAGTGTGTGTATTGTGTGAACATAAGCCTCAAAAACCCTTGCAGTCAATAGAATTGTGACTGCATTGAATTTGGGATTCCAACATGGACTCAGAAGTGAAACACACATGGTGAAAAATGCTTCTGTGTGACAAAGGTGAAGCCAGTTTGCAAAACCAGACTGTATTAAGGAACTTGTCGAAACTGTAGTGACATAAAAACAAACTTCAAAAACACTATGCCCAGCTGATCAGAAATCAATCCAGCCATTACTTGGAGCAGCTGGAAAAGAAACAAAGGGTTTGGAAAGACGGGGAGAGAACCCATTTGTAAGACAGTTTCATTTCTTGATTTATGGAGGAATCCGGGAGGACATCATCCAACCGGCCCAGAACACCACTTTTCCAAAACCTTTTTGTGGCTCACTGGCAATCTGTCAGTCCCGTTCTCTAAAAGAGAACCTGAAAATAAATCAGGTCATGATGGGGGAGACTTTGCGGAGAACAGGAAGTCCAGATTTCAAGATGAAATAAAAAGGGTGCACATTACGACAAGCACCAAATAACACTTCATCCTGTGATCAGTTTTTATCGTGACAGACAAAACTGGTGAACTTGTTCGGCATGCACTGAATTTTGTCAGTGATGATATTGGGCCATGATCACAATGTGTTCATCATTTCACTGAGCAGTCCATCAAGTTTCTTGAATCATCCAGAATTATTTTTGCCAGACAGTGAGGTGATCATTTTCAGCGATGGTGTGCATGTCAGTACAAAGGAAAGGGAACCTTTGCTGACCTTACACATTACAAAGTGTCGATCCAAAGAGTGTTTTTTGGCTCAGAACATGGCAAAGGAGGGCTGATGGCGAGACCGGAACCAATTAGCAAAAGCCTGGAAAAAGGCTGTTCTTTGGCGTCAAAATTCATAAAAAATGCAGCAGATCTGTTCAAAATGGTCAGTGGAGAACCTGACAAAAGATGAACCAATTATCAAAAAAGGAATTTTTCTTGGGTGGGGCCTGATGAAATCAAAAGAAACAGACCAGAAAGTCAGGTAAACTGTTTAGGGTTCCAGAGGCTTTTATCAAATTGTGAAAGTTGTGCCATTTATTTTCAAGGCAAGACCAATGCCCGTTTTTGCCCCAGCTGCCAGAGACATGACACTGACAACTGCAGTAAAAAACAGTATGTGCAACCTTTTACAGATATCAGCTAAACAAATTGAAAATGTTGACAGTTCAAATCGCAATCTTTCCTCATCAAGATGAAAGTTTTTCCCATAACCCGCATGAATTTTTGCTGAATGCCCGCAAAAATTTATCCATGCAGGGCAAGAGGATTCAAATCATTTGTTTAATGTGCCATGGAAGACAAAGAGCAAGCTGATGCAGGTATCCTTGATATATGCCAGTAGAAAGCCATGCTTCACCGATCAATGACTGACTGCATTGCAAGTTCACCCCATTTCCATCTTCCCATTCATTTTCTCCAACACCTCAGGAACTCCTTCCCTATCCTCCCACCTTGAAAGACTTCTTCCAAGCTGATCAGAAACTTCTCCATGAACCAAACAACTTAAACCCCTTGATCAGGGAAAAACTGCATTTCTCTTCATTTTTACCACCTTTTGGGGATATCTCAATTTTTCACAAAGCTAATGAAGAGGAATGATGGTGTGTGGATTATGTTTCAGGGGGCCTTGGCAGATTCATGCTGCACAACAGTTTTCAGAGGCAGAAATTTTTTGTCTATCCCACCTGACTGATCACATTTGGCTAAGCTAACAGATTCTTCAAGCCCGGACAGCAGTCTAGCCCCACTTCCCTGTGTACATCTTGTGGACATTTATGCAGTCAGAAGAAGGAAAATGTGGATCCTGCCACTGGACAGCAACCATTGTTTCCCTTTTGGGGAAAGAATTGAATGTCCAAGGAGCCAAACCCAGTTGGTGATTTGTCCGAGTCATCCCACCTGGTGAACAAGAAAAGTCGCACCCTTGGTGTTTCAGTCCTGTTCCAGAGTCATGAAGCCCAGACTAAATGAAGAAAATTTGGTGGTGACATTCCTCACAAAAAAGTGTAATGGGAATTTATGTTATCCACCAACCCGAGCAGATATTTGCTGTCTTTCTGCAAGGGCACAATTGAAATTGTTTGAACCCCCTACCCTCAAAAGAGGACATCACAAATTTGCAGTTTAAATCTGCATTGGGATGGGGGGGGGGGGGGGGGGGTGGGGGGGGGGGGGGGGGGGGGGGGGGGGGGGGGGAGGGGGGGGGGGGGGGGGGGGGGTGAAGCAAGTGTGTGCATTTGTGGAAATGTAAGATGGTGTCCCGCACTGTTTATGTGGGCATTTGCATATAAAAGTACACATCAGCATGAATTGATGCTCCAAGTAAGGATAGAATATAAACTGTATTTTTAACCTTAGGAATATGCAATCACGAAATTTTCAATTAAAATAATGTTTGTGTGCGTGTTGTATTGTACAGGACATGTATGCAAGTGTAGGTGTGTGCATTTATAAAAATGTAAGATGTGTGTGCACATGATAATCAGTTTTTTGTATTTGTGGAAAAGGGAATAAAGGGGAGAGGGGGAAGAAAAGTTTTAATGTATGACACAACATTCCTGTTCTAAATATTAATATGGGAGGGGGGGGGGGGGGGGGGGGGGTTTTAAAATCACCCTTTTTTGTGTATCCCTGAAAAACTAAACAAAATTTTACAAATGTGTAATACACAATTTATTGCATGCTTGAATTGACTTAATTTCCAGTTACATTGTTACAAATCTCAGAATTTTCGGGCTTGTACATTTGAAGTTTTCATTCACAGTCCTGTTTGTGTGTGTGTAAAATATTTCTCATTTATAACATGTACATATGTGATGTATTTTGATGCCTTTTTTAACAGTGAATTGAGATTTTTTATGTACTTTGCATCAGTTGCTTGTGATCTCTATTAAACATGAATTGCGCAAAGGGGGACGATAAAGGGGTTGGCAGGGGGGAGGGGGGGGGGGGGGGTCCCGGCAGGTATTTTTGCTCAATTTTCACTACCTTCATTTTCAAATTTCCTGTATATTCAACACTGGAGGCATACTGAACAGCAAACAAATAAAATGGTGACCTAGCTTCATTAGGATTTTTCACAATATTTTCGTAAAAAAATTTGGGGTGGGGGTGGGCAATGGCTATTTTTTGTCTAACATGATTGCTCACTATCCCTAAAAGTAGTTGATCTGGGCTGGGACATGTTTGATCATAAGCACACAAAAAATGAAGGCCTAGCTTCATTTTCAATTTTTTTAAAAACAATTCAGAAAATGGGAAGTGGGCAATTTGGGAAAATCGTGAAACCTGCCATATAAAAATATGATTATTGCAAATAAAATGCCTTATTTGTGGCTCCCAGAATTCCATCAGGATTCTGGTTATGAGAGAGAACATGTGAATTTGTATTGACACATGAGATTTGCTCAGGAAAACCACACGTGACATGCTTTCTCTGTTTTCCACTTTGTTGCCACCTTTCCTTTTTCTGCCCAAACATTCTTTCCTTTAAAAAAAAAAGCATACACATTTGAAGTGGTAGTTCTATTTGTTGTTGAGTCTAGTTTTGCTTTGTTTTGCTGTTTATATTTCTTTTTATTTTGTTCGCTTCAGAAAAAGTGGAAGATACCCTTTTACACATAATGTTCCATCTATGTATACTGACCCGATTTCTTTATTCCCCAAACCCAGGATTTAAACCTCTAATTTCAGGATTTGGTTGTGTTGTGTAGTCCCCTTTTCTGTGGTGTTTAAAAGGGCGTCAAAATTCTGGGCTCACCGACCTGTTTTCCTTCCCATGAAGAAAAGGTGGGTGTCAAGGTCAGTGTCTTGTGTTTCGCCTCACCCCCCCCAGAGGGGGTCATCTTGGAGAATGGTGGACCTGGGCATTTAAAGTAAAGCAACCTTCGTGTTCTGATACTCTGAGACGGGGCGTCTGGCTTGAAGGGGGAAAATAACCATGTGTGGAAATGTAAAGTGTTGTTTAAACCCTATGTACCTGTAGAAAAAAAAGTGTTGTTAAAACAAGCATGCACAAAAAAATTTTACAGGGACAAAAGCAGCATTTTTGGATAGGCAACACAACAAAAAACAACCCCCAACCCACCAAAACCACACACACAAACACACCAAAACAACCACACGCCCGTGCATGCATCAACACGCTGCACCATCAAACATGCACACACCACTCACCCCCCACACACACACACAACACCACACAACCACACACAACCCCTCACACACCACACACACACACACACAAAAAACCCCCACACACCACTCGCACACACACACACTCGCAACACACATGCACACATCAACTTGCACACACAAACCTATCTCTCTTTCTTTTTTATGCAATACATGTTATAGACACCAAGTTTATGGGTGACCTGTTAAGACACCAAATTTTGGCATGCAGCGTTTTAGACACCAAATTTGATGGCAGACAGTGTTATAGACACCCAAGTTTGATGGCTACAGCTGTTATAGCAAACCAAATTTTATGGCGACAGCTTTATAGACACCAAGTTTGAGGCATGCAGTGTTTTAAAAACACCAATTTGATGGGTGACCTGTTTTTAGACACCAAGTTTTATGGAGTAAGCTGTTATAGACACCAATTTTAGGAGGGGCAGCTGTTATAGACACCAAGTTTATGGCAACACGTTATAGACACCAAAATTTGATGGCAAACAGCTGTTTTCCACCAAGTTTGATGGCGACAGCTGTTAAGCCCAATTTGATGGAGTGACAGCTGATTTGACACCAAGTTTTGATGGATGACGCTGTTATAGACACCAATTTGAGGCATGGCACTGTTATAGACACCAAGTTTTTAGGATGACAGCTGTTATAGCACCAAAAATTTATGGCAGACAGCTGTTTTAGACACAAGTTTGATGCCAAAGACCCTTTATGCAAAGTTGATGGATGGGGAAATTTTTATAAACCAAGTTGATGGCATGACAGCTTTAAGACACCCAAATTTGATGCTGACGCTGTTTAGACACCAAATTTGATGGCATGCAGCGTTATGACACCCAAATTATGCATGAACTGTTTTGACACAATTTGATGGGGGAACTTTATAGACCCCAAGTTTGATGGCATGACAATGTTAAGACACCCCAAATTTGATGGCATGACAGCTGTTATAGACACCTTTGATGCTGACATGTTTTTTAAGACCAAGTTTTATGCAAGACAGCTTTTATAGACACAATTTTGATGCATACAGTGTTATAGACACCCGTTTATGGGAACAGTGTTTAGACACCAATTTGTTGGGGTGACAGCTGTTTTTGACACCCAAATTTTATGCTGACCGTTATGACACCCTTTTTTATGGTGCAGTTTATAGACACCAAGTTTTTTATGGCATGACATGTTTAGACACCAAGTTTGATGGCATACACGTTAAGACACCAAATTTTTATGGCATACAGCTGTTTTAGACACCAAGTTGATGGGAACAGCTGTTATAGACACCCAAATTTGATGGGTGACAGCTGTTTTTAGACACCAAGTTTGATGGGTACAGCTGTTATAGACACCCAAATTTGATGGATACAGCTGTTATAGACACCAATTTGTGGCTGACAGCTGTTATAGACACAAGTTTGATGGGGACAGCTGTTATAGACACCAAATTTGATGTGCAGCTGTTATAGACACCAAGTTTTGGGCTGACAGTGGTTTTTGACACCAATTGAGGGATGACAGCGTTTAGGCCCAAATTTGTGGATGAAGCTGTTATAGCACCAATTTGATGGGGATGACAGTGTTATGACACCAAGTTGTGGGAAAGACAGTGTTATAGACACCAAGTTTTATGGGTGACGCTTTTATAGACACAAGTTTGTGCATGACGGGTTATAGACAAATTTGTTGGATGACGTTTTTTAAAAAGACACCAATTTGATGCAGACAGTGTTATAGACACCAAGTTTGATGCTGACAGCGTTTTTTGCCCAAATTTTATCATACACGTTAAAAACACCCAAATTTGAGGAAGACAGCTGTTAAGACCCAAGTTTGATGGGTGACAGCTGTTTTTGACACCCGTTTTATATGAAGCGTAAGACACCCAATTTGATTGGGAAACAGCTTTTTGACACCAATTTTTGACATGACACTTTTTGAACAAGTTTATGGCATGACAGCTTTTTAAAAAAAATTTGATGGGATACACTGTTATAACAACCCAAGTTTAAAAAGGGGGTAAGCTGTTATAGACACAAGTTTGATGCAAACACTGTTATAGACACCCAAATTGATGCATACAGCTGTTAAGACACCAAGTTTGATGGGTGACATGTTATAGACCCAAGTTTTATGGCATGACGCTGTAAAAACAAGTTTGATGGGCATACAGCTGTTATAACACCCAATTTGATGGCATGACAGCTGTTATAAAACCCAATGAGGGGATGACAGCTGTTAAGCACAAGTTTGATAAGACACTGTATAGACCCAAATTTGATGGGATGACGCTGTTTTAGACACCCAAATTTGATGGCATGACGCTGTTATAACACCCCAATTTGATGCATGACAGTGTTAAGACACCAAGTTTGATGGCATGACAGCTGTTATGACCAAGTTTGATGGCATACAGCTTTTATAGACACCCAAGTGGGGGGGGTGACAGCTGTTATAGACACAAATTTTTTGGAATGCATGTTTTAAAACAAATTTGAGGATGACAGTTTTTATAAACAAGGATGCAAACAGTGTTATAACCAAGTTTGATGGCATGACAGCTGTTATAACCAAGTTGGGCGACGCTGTTTAACAAACCGTTTATGGAAGACACTGTTATAGCACAAGTTTTAGGCATGACAGCTTTAGGCACAAATTTTATGGGGATGCAGCTGTTTTGACACCGTTGATGGGAGACAGCTTTATAGCCAAGTTTGTGAAGACAGCTGTTTGACACCAATTTTTTTTGCAAGCAGCTGTTTAACCAAGTTTGTGGAAGACAGCTGTTTTTGACACAAAAATTTTTTGAAAGACAGCTGTTATAGACCCAAATTTGATGGCATGACAGCTGTTATGAAAAAGTTGGCATGACAGCTGTTAAAACACAAGTTTTATCATGACGGTTATAAAAACAATTTTTTGCATCAGCTGTTAAACCAATTTGATGGCATGACAGCTGTTTAGAACCAAGTTTGAGGATACGCGTTATAGACCCAAAATTTTATGGGGTACAGCGTTTTAACACAAATTTTATGATGACAGCTGTTTAGACCCAATTTTAGCATAAGCTGTTATAACACCAAATTTGATGGGGAACACGTTATAGACACCCAAATTGAGGGATGACAGCGTTAAACACCAATTTTGAAAGGAGACATGTTTTAAAACAAATTTTATGCAGACGCTGTTATAACACAAATTTGTGGCATGACAGCTGTTTTAAAAACAAGTTTTATGGCAGCGCTTTAAACAACCAGTTTTATGGCATGCAGCTGTTTTAAGAACCCAAATTTTGATGGGATGAAAAGCTGTTTGACCAATTGATGCAGAAAGCTTTATTAGACCAAATTTTTATGCATGACACTGTTATAGACACAAATTTTTTGGGCGACAGCTGTTATAAACACAAGTTTGATTGCATGACAGCTGTTATAGACACACGTTTGATGGCCAGACAGCTGTTTAGACAAGTTTGATTGCATGACAGCTGTTATAGACACAGTTTGATGCATGACGTGTAGACACAAGTTTGATGGCATGACAGCTTTTATAGACACCAAGTTTGAGGGCTGAAGTGTATAGACACCGTTTGATGGCATGCAGTGAAAAGACACAAGTTTGTTTGGAATGACAGCTGTTATAGACACCAAGTTTGATGGCATGACAGCTGTTAAAACAAAGTTTGATGGAATGACAGCTGTTATGGGACACCATTTTGATGGAATGACAGCTTTTTAAGACACAATTTGATGGCATGACAGTGTTATAAACACAATTTTTGATGGAATTACAGCTGTTATAGACACAAGTTTGATGGCCATGACAGCTGTTATAGACACAATTTTTGATGGCATGACAGCTGTTATAGACACAATTTGATGGAGTGACAGCTGTTATAAACACAAGTTTGATGGAATGACAGCGTTATAGACAAAAGTTTGATGGCATGACAGCTGTTATAGACACAAGTGATGGCATGACAGCTGTTATAAACACAAGTTTGATGGCATGACAGCTGTTATAGACACAATTTTGATGGAATTACAGCTGTCTTAGACACAAGTTTGATGGAATGACGGCTGTTGTAGACACAAGCACATTAATTAACAGAAAATGCCCCACCCAAACAGAAACCTCCGACAAACAATACACTAACTGTCATACAGTGACTGCTTTCTTGTGTTGCATTTGCTGCAGTTTTGATCTGTCTCTTTTCACTTTTTGATTACAATCGTGCTGTATTCTCCAGTGAGTTTTCGGATTGATTTACAATGTGCTGTATTCCCCAGTGAGTTTTCTGGATTGATTTAAAATTTTGTGCTGTTTTCTCCAGTGAGTTTTCTGGATTGATTTAAAATCGTGCTGTATTCTCCAGTGAGTTTTCTGGATTGATTTACAATCGTGCTGTATTCTCCGATGAGTTTCTGGCACCAGTGTCGTGGGCATGGCTCCTGACTAGGCAGAAAAACTGCCCTGGTCTTTTGACGTGTGTTTCATTTGGTTCTGTGTTTAGGGGGCCGTCCTGGGAAGCTGAAGAATGGAGAGTCTATTCCCTGGACAATGGAAAATGGGTAGGTGTGCAGGCATCTTTCACTTGGGGCTCTGTGTGTGGTTGGTAAGGCTGGGTATTACTATGCATGCTTTTAATTAACAAACTTTTTTATGTATCCTTCATTTTAACCTTGGGCCACTGCCTTTTGTTATGCATGCAATGTATGTTTAAATAGTGTTTGCTTTACAAGAAATGAAAAAAAAAAAATCAAAATTACTGCAAGATTAGTAATTCAGAAAATAATTCTTTAAAGAGCATGTGAGATGGGTTCGAAATGGTCTCAGTCAAGAAACCTGTAATGTGGTGTTGGTGTGAACTGTGGTTGAGGAGAATTTTAAAGCCTGTAATGTGGTGTTGGTGTGAACTGTGGTTGAGGAGAATTGGGTTAAAGCCTGTAATGTGGTTTTTGGTGTGAACTGTGGTTGAGGAGAATTGTTAAAACGCCTGTAATGTGGTGTTGGTGTGAATGTGGTTTAGGAGAATTGTTAAAGCCTGTAATGTGGTGTTGGTGTGAACTGTGGTTGAGGAGAATTGTTAAACGCCTGTAATGTGGTGTTGGTGTGAATGTGGTTGTGGAGAATTGTTAAAGCCTGTAATGTGGTGTTGGTGTGAACTGTGGTTGAGGAGAATTGTTTAAAACGCCTGTAATGTGGTGTTGGTGTGAATGTGGTTGTGGAGAATTGTTAAAGCCTGTAATGTGGTGTTGGTGTGAACTGTGGTTGAGGAGAATTGTTAAAACGCCTGTAATGTGGTGTTGGTGTGAATGTGGTTGTGGAGAATTGTTAAAGCCTGTAATGTGGTGTTGGTGTGAACTGTGGTTGAGGAGAATTGTTAAAACGCCTGTAATGTGGTGTTGGTGTGAATGTGGTTGTGGAGAATTGTTAAAGCCTGTAATGTGGTGTTGGTGTGAACTGTGGTTGAGGAGAATTGTTTAAAACGCCTGTAATGTGGTGTTGGTGTGAATGTGGTTGTGGAGAATTGTTAAAGCCTGTAATGTGGTGTTGGTGTGAACTGTGGTTGAGGAGAATTGTTAAAGCCTGTAATGTGGTGTTGGTGTGAACTGTGGTTGTGGAGAATTGTTAAAGCCTGTAATGTGGTGTTGGTGTGAACTGTGGTTGTGGAGAATTGTTTAAAAAGCCTGTAATGTGGTGTTGATGTGAATGTGGTTGTGGAGAATTGTTAAAAAGCCTTAACATCGTGTTGGTGTGAACTGTGGTTATGGAGAATTGTTGTCAGCTGGTGTGTTGATTGTGGACCTTTTGTGGTGTCTGCAGGTTCAGCCGGATCAAGTGCTGAGTGACCCTGAAGTGATGCAGCCAATCTTGGGTGAGTCCTCCACCACAGGCTGCAGCACAGTGCAGAAACATGCGCCCTGGCTAACACCCACTGTCTGAACATTTCCTAGGTGTTTGGAACAGACATGAGGTCTTTAAAATGTTTCAGAAATCATTCGCGATGTCGATGATCATAATGCTCCACTTAAAGCTTTGGGTTGACCTGGGTCTAGGTATTGGAGATTGAGAAGATGATCATAATGCTCCACTTAAAGCTTTGGGTTGACCTGGGTCTAGGTATTGGAGATTGAGAAGATGATCATAATGCTCCACTTAAAGCTTTGGGTTGACCTGGGTCTAGGTATTGGAGATTGAGAAGATGATCATAATGCTCACTTAAAGCTTTGGGTTGACCTGGGTCTAGGTATTGGAGATTGAGAAGATGATCATAATGCTCCACTTAAAGCTTTGGGTTGACCTGGGTCTAGGTATTGGAGATTGAGAAGTAAAATTCCAGTAGCTGTTTCCACCCAGAGGAAGACATGACTGTTTTTACTGCGTGGGAGGAAGGTAACGATTGAATTTAATGAGGAAAAGAGATTTTCTTTTTGACCTCGGACTTTTAAAGACAGCATGTATCTGGTTTGAAGTCAAGAGGAAGTGGGTTTTAAACAGAGAGAAGCTGCGCAAAATGGATGTTGTATGAAAACATGGTCCCCTCTCAATGACCTCATTTTCATACAACAACCATTTTGCGCTGAATATAAGATAAGTCGTTGCTCGGCCTTCATTTTCATTGCCCTAAAAGTTGCTTGTTTTTTGCCTGAAGATGACCCAAGAGGTGGAAATGCATTGTGTTTTGCCCTGTAATCTGTGTGTCTGTATCGTCTGGTGGAACCAACACCCTTTCTGTTTAACATCTGCTTCAGTTTCCGCCCTCGTCACCTCACTTTGAAACTAAGAGAGAAGCTGAATCAGACACTAGATTAGGGGCCGGAATGGCTCAGTGGCAGAGAGAAGCTGAATCAGACACTAGATTAGGGGCCGGAATGGCTCAGTGGCAGAGAGAAGCTGAATCAGACACTAGATTAGGGGCCGGAATGGCTCAGTGGCAGAGAGAAGCTGAATCAGACACTAGATTAGGGGCCGGAATGGCTCAGTGGCAGAGAGAGAAGCTGAATCAGACACTAGATTAGGGGCCGGAATGGCTCAGTGGCAGAGAGAAGCTGAATCAGACACTAGATTAGGGGCCGGAATGGCTCAGTGGCAGAGAGAAGCTGAATCAGACACTAGATTAGGGGCCGGAATGGCTCAGTGGCAGAGAGAAGCTGAATCAGACACTAGATTAGGGGCCGGAATGGCTCAGTGGCAGAGAGAAGCTGAATCAGACACTAGATTAGGGGCCGGAATGGCTCAGTGGCAGAGAGAAGCTGAATCAGACACTAGATTAGGGGCCGGAATGGCTCAGTGGCAGAGAGAAGCTGAATCAGACACTAGATTAGGGGCCGGAATGGCTCAGTGGCAGAGAGAAGCTGAATCAGACACTAGATTAGGGGCCGGAATGGCTCAGTGGCAGAGAGAAGCTGAATCAGACACTAGATTAGGGGCCGGAATGGCTCAGTGGCAGAGCGCTGGACATGTAATCTAAGTGATCCTGGGGTTGCACGTTTGAATCTCCGCCAGGTCATTTTGGTACAGGGGGATACTCTCGGTGTTAACATTGGTTCTGACTCCATTTCCCTTACAGTCTTTCGAATGAGACTATAAATGAGGCTCCATGTGTGAATGCACGCATAACATCTTGCACACATGTAAAATCCCATCACCAAGTTTTGGAAGAGAAGGCCAGTTTGGCGATTTGTTTGGATGACACGTTACACATAGCATGGCTGCCTTAATGGCGGGATAAAAGACGGTCATACACACAAAACTCCCCTCCCATTGTTGGGTAGATGGGATTAATCCTTGCCTGGCTATACTGGGAGTGTCCACAGGAGTATCAGCTGCGTACGCAGAAGAAAAAGGAAACTAGATTGTATAAACTTCTTTGAGTTTCATTTCTGTCTGTTTCATTGTGAAATGTATATGAATACATGTGGGGTTACTTTTATTCACTAAATTCCGTAAAATTCTTTGCCTTTGGAGTTCACCTGTGGCTGCTGTGGTTGAGGTGCATTGTGTGGGTCAGCGGTGGTGACCTTGACCTTCACTGTCTGTGGTCAGTGGTGGACTGTCCCAGTGAGGAGTACCTGGACTCCCTGACGTCCAGTGACAAGCTGTCGGCCTGCCAGGTGCCCCAGGACGGTGATGACGCCACACTCCCCTCCCTGGTGGTCCACATGGCCCCTGTGCAGGTGTTCCAGTCTCACCTGTACCAGCAGTGGATGAAGAGGTGAGAATGATGTACACATTGACCTGTACCTGCAGTGGATGAAGAGGTGAGATGATGTACAGGTGTTCCACATTGATCTGCACCTGCTAAGGATGAATAGTTCAGATAATGTACAGGTGTTTACATTGACCAGTACCTGCTAAGGATGAATAGTTCAGATGATGTACAGGTGTTTACATTGACCTGCACCTCTAAGGATGAATAGTTCAGATGATGTACAGGTGTTTACATTGACCTGCACCTCTAAGGATGAATAGTTCAGATGATGTACAGGTGTTTACATTGACCAGTACCTGCTAAGGATGAATAGTTCAGATGATGTACAGGTGTTTACATTGACCAGTCCTGCTACGGATGAATAGTTCAGATAATGTACAGGTGTTTACATTGACCAGTACCTGCTACGGATGAATAGTTCAGATGATGTACAGGTGTTTACATTGCCCAGTACTGCTAAGGATGAATAGCTCAGATGATGTACAGGTGTTCCACACTGACCTGTACTAGCTGGAGATGAACAGTGAGATGATGTGGGTTTTTTTTAGGACTGAGGGCGAAAGGTTTGTGGATTGCCAGACTATTGAAGCTAACCATGGACAATGCAGAAGCTTGTTTCTTCCATAGCACTAGTCGACAGTCATGAGCAGTCAGTGCAGTCAGAGAGTTGCACTGATATAGGAAACAGCGTTCCCATTGCAACACAGAATATTATGGGGCAAACAGTCTCTTCTGTCATAAGTCATTAAGAAACTCAGTGTTACTCGAAAAGGTTAGCAGGAAAGGAAAAGAGCAAAAAGAAAAAGAAAAAAAAGCCAACAACAAAAAGAAAAGAAAGCCCCTCCCCCAAAAAACAACAACAACAACAAAAAACACACACACAACACCCCCCCCCAAAAAAAAAAAAACAAAGAGAAAAAGAAAAACAAACAAAACAGAAAAAAAACAATACAAAATTAATTATATATATATAGTTTGCTTCATAAACTCTGTGACTTGGTCACAAAATCAGCTGCATGAAATGACATACTTTGAAGTGCATGTGAACAGCGCCTGTCATTTCTGACCGTTCCCTGTGTCCTGCAGATTCAGCGGCGGCACGGAGCACCTGGTGCTGAACGAGCTGACGTCGGACGTGGCCTTCGAGGGCGTGTACCGCTACCAGTCCCGCCTGCACCTGGTGCACCACACCATCTTCCCCCACCTGCGACACCTGCCGCTAGAGGACTGGGCCAGGCGCTGTGAGGGGGGCGGGGCTGTGGAGGGGGTGGCAGACTCTCCAGGAGTGGTTGCTGGCTGCACCAAATCTGCGCTTCCAGTACCGACCCCGCAAAGGCTTCAACAGGTGACACAGCTTTGTCGGGTTGCCAGTGCTTTTTAATGCTGTGGGGAAGTTTTCATGGGAAGACTGGTTATTTTGAGGCATGTGTATGTGTGTGTGTGTGTGTGTGTTGTGTGTGTGGTGTGTGAGAGGGGGAGAGAGAGAGAGAAAGTGAGAGAGAGAGGGATAGAGTGTGTGTGCGTGTGTGTGAGAGAGAGAGAGAGAGAGGGAGAGAGAGAGAGAGAGAGAGAGAGGAGGAGTGAGTGAGTGAGAGACAGAGTAACAGATTCAAGAGAGATAGAGAAGAGCTTGTGTGTGAGTGAGTGTGTGTGGGAGGGTAGGTGACATTCGTTATCCATGTGGGGAAATGAGGGCGGCTGTTCCATAGAATCAATCGGGGCACTGACAAGCCTGCCTGTGAGAGACAGGTGCTGTTCCATAGAATCAATCAGGGCACTGACAAGCCTGCCTGTGAGAGACAGGTGCTGTTCCATAGAATCAATCGGGGCACTGACAAGCCTGCCTGTGAGAGACAGGTGCTGTTCCATAGAATCAATCAGGGCACTGACAAGCCTGCCTGTGAGAGACAGGTGCTGTTCCATATGAATCAATCGGGACACTGACAAGCCTGCCTGTGAGAAGACAGGTGCTGTTCCATAGAATCAATCGGGCACTGACAAGCCTGCCTGTGAGAGACAGGTGCTGTTCCATAGAATCAATCGGGCACTGACAAGCCTGCCTGTGAGAGACAGGTGCTGTTCCATAGAAATCAATCGGGGCACTGACAAGCCTGCCTGTGAGAGACAGGTGCTGTTCCATAGAATCAATCGGGGCACTGACAACCTGCCTGTGAGAGACAGGTGCTGTTCCATAGAATCAATCGGGGCACTGACAAGCCTGCTATGAGAGACAGGTGCTGTTCCATAGAATCAATCGGGGCACTGACAAGCATGCCTGTGAGAGACAGGTGCTGTTCCATAGAATCAATCGGGGCACTGACAAGCCTGCCTGTGAGAGACAGGTGCTGTTCCATAGAATCAATCGGGGCACTGACAAGCCTGCCTGTGAGAGACAGGTGCTGTTCCATAGAAACAATCGGGGCACTGACAAGCCTGCCTGTGAGAGACAGGTGCTGTTCCATAGAAAACAATCGGGGCACTGACAAGCCTGCCTGTGAGAGACAGGTGCTGTTCCATAGAATCAATCGGGGCACTGACAGCCTGCCTGTGAGAGACAGGTGCTGTTCCATAGAATCAATCGGGGCACTGACAAGCCTGCCTGTGAGAGACAGGTGCTGTTCCATAGAATCAATCGTGGCACTGACAAGCCTGCCTGGGAGAGGGCAGGTGCTGTTCCATAGAATCAATCGGGGCACTGACAAGCCTGCCTGTGAGAGACAGGTGCTGTTCCATAGAATCAGTCGGGGCACTGACAAGCCTGCCTGTGAGAGACAGGTGCTGTTCCATAGAATCAGTCGGGGCCCCTGACAAGCCTGCCTGGAGAGAGACAGGTGCTGTTCCATAGAATCAGTCGGTGGCAACTGACAAGCTGCCTGTGAGGAAGGTGCTGTGATGTTTGTCCATCACAGCGGTCTGTAGAGCAACAGGATTGTGTCCTGTTTACTTTCAGTTAGTTGCACTATTTGGGTCAATTTTGGCTTTGTTCTTTTCTCCTCAGTTCACTCAGTGCTGTGGAGTTATTGTCTGTGAGAAGTTTGGGTTTTGAGTACAGGTCAGGTCTTTCCCCGTTTTTTTGAGTACAGGTCAGGTCCTTTTCCTGTTTGTTTGAGTACAGGTCAGGTCTTTCCTGTTTTTTTCACCACATACTGTACAGACCTACTGAGTACAGGTCAGGTCTTTCCCTGTTTTTTTCACCACATACTGTACAGACCTACTGAGTACAGGTCAGGTCTTTCCCTGTTTTTTTCACCACATACTGTACGACCTACTGAGTACAGGTCAGGTCTTTCCTGTTTTTTTCACCACATATGTACAGACCTACTGAGTACAGGTCAGGTCTTTCCTGTTTTTTTCACCAATACTGTACAGACCTACTCGTACTCCTCCCAGTATCTAGTAACTCTGTAAACTAAGAAAATCTTTCTGTAATAGACGGATAAATGAATGAAAGTAAGAGAATGACTAGCTAGAAATGTTTCCTGTAATAGACGATAAATGAATGATAGTAAGAGATTGACTGAGATGACAATTGAATGAATGAAATAGGGACTGACCGATGAATGGATGGAGTGATGAGGTGATTGTGACTGTGACGTGTCCTGTGATGTGTGAATGGAGTGATGAGGTGATTATGACTGTGACGTGTCCTGTGGATGAGGGATAGAGTGATGAGGTGATTGTGACTGTGATGTGTCCTGTGATGAATGGATGGAGTGATGAGGTGATTGTGACAGTGATGTGTCCTGTGATGAATGATGGAGTGATGAGGTGATTGTGACTGTGATGTGTCCTGTGATGAGTGGATGGAGTGATGAGGTGATTGTGACAGTGATGTGTCCTGTGATGTGTGGATGGAGTGATGAGGTGATTGTGACAGTGATGTGTCTTGTGATGTGTGGATGGAGTGATGAGGTGATTGTGACAGTGATGTGTCCTGTGATGTGTGGATGGGGTGATGAGGTGATTGTGACAGTGACGTGACCTGTGATGTGTGGGTGGAGTGATGAGGTGACTGTGACAGTGATGTGACCTGTGATGTGACCTGTGATGTGACAGTGACGTGACCTGTGCCTGCCCACAGAGAGCAGTGCATCCAGCTGAACCACCAGGCCTACGTGTCGGAGGCCATGCAGCAGGAGGACACAGAGCAGGTGCTGACAGACCTCCATCAGCAGGTCCAGCAGCTTCACCACCAACAGCCTGAAGAGGACCACCAGGAGGTGGGGTCTGTGGATCGTCTTCAGCCTGACCTCGCCGCCGTGCCCCGGGATGCCGGCAATAGCAGTCATGGGGTGGAGGCGTCACAGGGAGGGGGTGTTGACTCTCTGGGTGTCGGTGCTTATCCTCGTTTGACCTTTCTCGGTACCGGTTCGTCTATCCCCAGCAAAGGGCGGAATGTCAGTGGACTGGTGCTACATCTCCAGTGAGGAAGCTTTTTGTGTTTGTTGTTAAGATTGATGTAAGCTTGATCTGGTGTGTGTGTATGTGTGTGTGTGTGTGTGTGTGTGTGTGTGTGTGTGTGTGTGCGTGTGTGTGTGTGTGTGTGTGTGTGTGTGTGTGTGTGTGTGTGATACATTTTATGACTGCAAAATCCCAGTAGAACAAAAAAAATTGATTACTTTGAGATACTGGTTTCTATTTGTCCTTGCTCATGGCGCTTTAAGCTTAAGAAAACCAAGCATCATCAGTCACCTTGTACTTGTTATCTCTACTGGTGCGAATACTTTCAGTACAGTTTCAGCAAAACCTGGTATCTTTGAGATACTGGCTTCTGGTTGTCCTTGATCATGGTACTTTCAGCTGTCGAAAATCAAGCATCTCATGCATGTTTTAAATTGTATTGTTTACACTTCGCACAAGACATAAATACAAATTCAAGAAAATGCTTTTAGCAGAAATAATATGCATTTACTTTCTGTAAAAGTTTTGAGGCGCTTACTTAATTTGTTCTTCATGCTACAGTAACTGAAAGTTTAAAAATCGTCTCCTATTTGGATACTTTGTACTGGAAGTCAACCCTCATTATAATATTGGAATATCCATAAAAGTTTTTGTCTACATCTTATTATATTGACATATCCATAAAAGTTTTTGTCTACATCTTATTATATTGACATATCCATAAAAGTTTTTGTATACTTCTTATTATATTGACATACCCATAAAAGTTTTTGTCTACATCTTATTATATTGACATATTCATAAAAGATTTTGTCTACATCTTATTATATTGACATATCCATAAAAGTTTTTGTGTATATCTTATTGAGATCAGCCGTTGGCATGTGATTTGGCAAACTATGATAGCAAGTTCTCAGTGTTTGTTTTTGGCATTTTTTGTTTTGTGTTTGGTTTTGTTTTAATACATACGTCCATCCTCACAAGAGAGTGTGCTGTCAGGGCGCTATATAAAACTGTTGTTACTTTCTGTCTGTCAGGGAAGAGAGCACCTGTATGTCCAACCTCACCACAGAGTGTGTTGTCAGGGCACTGTATAACTGTCGTTGCTTTCTCCCTGTCAGGGATGACAGCACCACAGAGTGTGTTGTCAGGGCACTGTATAACTGTTGTTGCTGTCTATCTGTCAGGGATGACAGCACCACAGTGTGTTGTCAGGGCACTGTATAAACTGTTGTTGCTTTCTCTTTATCAGGGATGACAACACCACAGTGTGTTGTCAGGGCACTGTATAACTGTTGTTGCAGTGTGTGTTGTCAGGGCACTGTATAACTGTTGTTGCTTTCTCTCTGTCAGGGATGACAGCACCACAGTGTGTTGTCAGGGCACTGTATAACTGTTGTTGCAGTGTGTGTTGTCAGGGCACTGTATAACTGTTGTTGCTTTCTGTCTGTCAGGGATGACAGCACCACAGTGTGTGTTGTCAGGGCACTGTATAACTGTTGTTGCTTTCTCCCTGTCAGGGATGACAGCACCACAGTGTGTTGTCAGGGCACTGTATAACTGTTGTTGCTTTCTCCCTGTCAGGGATGACAGCACCACAGTGTGTTGTCAGGGCACTGTATAACTGTTGTTGCTTTCTCTCTGTCAGGGATGACAGCACCACAGAGTGTGTTGTCAGGGCACTGTATAACTGTTGTTGCAGTGTGTGTTGTCAGGGCATTGTATAACTGTTGTTGCTTTCTCTCTGTCAGGGATGACAGCACCACAGTGTGTTGTCAGGGCACTGTATAACTGTTGTTGCTTTCTCCCTGTCAGGGATGACAGCACCACAGTGTGTTGTCAGGGCACTGTATAACTGTCGTTGCTTTCTCCCTATCAGGGATGACAGCATCACAGTGTGTTGTCAGGGCACTGTATAACTGTTGCTTTCTCTCTGTCAGGGATGACAGCACCACAGTGTGTTGTCAGGGCACTGTATAACTGTTGTTACTGTCTATGTGTCAGGGATGACAGCACCATGATCCTGGACTGTGGGGAAGGGACATCGGGACAGCTGTACCGTCACTATGGAAACCAGACAGCGGAAGTGCTGAGGAAATTGAAAGCTGTCTTTGTCTCTCATCTGCATGCTGATCATCACATGGTGAGTTGTCTGTGTTGTCTGAGTTGTCTGTGTTGTCTGTGTTGTCATTGTCTCTCATCTGCATGCTGATCATCACATGGTGAGTTGTCTGTGTTGTCATTGTCTCTTGTCTGCATGCTGATCATCACATGGTGAGTTGTCTGTGTTGTCATTGTCTCTCATCTGCATGCTGATCATCAAATGGTGAGTTGTCTGTGTTGTCATTGTGTCTCATCTGCATGCTGATCATCACATGGTGAGTTGTCTGTGTTGTCATTGTCTCTCATCTGCATGCTGATCATCACATGGTGAGTTGTCTGTGTTGTCATTGTCTCTCATCTGCATGCTGATCATCACATGGTGAGTTGTCTGTGTTGTCATTGTCTCTTGTCTGCATGCTGATCATCACATGGTGAGTTGTCTGTGTTGTCATTGTCTCTCATCTGCAGTTGTCTGTGTTGTCATTGTCTCACATCTGCATGCTGATCATCACATGGTGAGTTGTCTGTGTTGTCATTGTCTCTCATCTGCATGCTGATCATCACATGGTGAGTTGTCTGTGTTGTCATTGTCTCTCATCTGCATGCTGATCATCACATGGTGAGTTGTCTGTGTTGTCATTGTCTCTTGTCTGCATGCTGATCATCACATGGTGAGTTGTCTGTGTTGTCATTGTCTCTCATCTGCAGTTGTCTGTGTTGTCATTGTCTCACATCTGCATGCTGATCATCACATGGTGAGTTGTCTGTGTTGTCATTGTCTCTCATCTGCATGCTGATCATCACATGGTGAGTTGTCTGTGTTGTCTTTGTGTCTCATCTGCATGCTGATCATCACATGGTGAGTTGTCTGTGTTGTCATTGTCTCTCATCTGCATGCTGATCATCACATGGTGAGTTGTCTGTGTTGTCATTGTCTCTCATCTGCATGCTGATCATCACATGGTGAGTTGTCTCTGTTGTCATTGTCTCTCATCTGCATGCTGATCATCACATGGTGAGTTGTCTGTGTTGTCATTGTCTCTCATCTGCATGCTGATCATCACATGGTGAGTTGTCTGTGTTGTCATTGTCTCTCATCTGCATGCTGATCATCACATGGTGAGTTGTCTGTGTTGTCATTGTCTCTCATCTGCATGCTGATCATCACATGGTGAGTTGTCTGTGTTGTCATTGTCTCTCATCTGCATGCTGATCATCACATGGTGAGTTGTCTGTGTTGTCATTGTCTCTCATCTGCATGCTGATCATCACATGGTGAGTTGTCTGTGTTGTCATTGTCTCTCATCTGCATGCTGATCATCACATGGTGAGTTGTCTGTGTTGTCATTGTCTCTCATCTGCTTGCTGATCATCACATGGTGAGTTGTCTGTGTTGTCATTGTCTCTTGTCTGCATGCTGATCATCACATGGTGAGTTGTCTGTGTTGTCATTGTCTCTCATCTGCATGCTGATCATCACATGGTGAGTTGTCTGTGTTGTCATTGTCTCTCATCTGCATGCTGATCATCACATGGTGAGTTGTCTGTGTTGTCATTGTCTCTCATCTGCTTGCTGATCATCACATGGTGAGTTGTCTGTGTTGTCATTGTCTCTCATCTGCTTGCTGATCATCACATGGTGAGTTGTCTGTGTTGTCATTGTCTCTCATCTGCATGCTGATCATCACTTGAGAGTGTCTTTGTTTCTTTGTCATCTTTGTCTCTTATCTCCTACTGATCATTGCATGGTCAGCTGTTTTCCTTTTGTTTTCTTTTATTAATTTGTTTTTTTTTGTATTGTTTGTTTCTAAGACAGCGAACTATTATGTAACAGTTTTTGAAGCCATGAGAATCCAACTCACAGAATATTTCAAACAAAGAGACACACACAAAAATCACATTATCTGTGTGATGTCATCATACAGTGCATGCATTACAGTCCGGCAGTCCAAGGATAACCAAGAAAAACAAGATGCAAAGCATGTAAACGTACTCCCAGTAAGTAGTACAAAAAAAAGAAAAAATATATATATACATGCATATAAATCAGTCATTATAGTACTTTTTCCCTTTTGGTGGTAGAAATTTTGTATGTAAGAGAAAAGAAAAAACAACAACCAAATGCTGCTCTCCCAGGGCGGAAATGAACCCAGCCCGCCTGCATGACAGGCGGGGATACTATCCACTGTACTACAGATGAGCTTACAGAATTTGGTTACACTTAAGTTTATAGACTGTTATTGCTTAAACTGAACAGCACAAAGTTATCATTTATAGCTGTTAGTAATGTTTATTCTGGTAAAAGAAAACATCGGGCATCATCCATGACCCATACTGAACATGCCTACAAGTTTTCAGAAACATCGGTCCAGCAGTTTTGTCTGGAGCGAGTGGAGCACATTTTGACCACGGACGGACAGACACAGACAGCATTTCTTCGTTCCCATTGTAAAGTACTCCCTGTTCTATAAGAACAGGGAGTACAAAAAGTATGAAGCCAGTCTGAGTCGCCACGGAGGCTGTTGGCTTGCCTGCTTATGTGCTTTGCCTGTTGCAGATCCTGTTTAAACTGCCAACATTTACACATTTGAAATTGAGATAATTTGTCCCTTGTCCTGTGTGTTAACGCTGAGATCACATGGTGAATTCTGTCTGTCTGTCATCTCCATGAGGTCAGTCACAGGGGACAGACCTGCTTACCTCCTCTTTGGGAATAATAAAGGACAGTTTGAAGGCCCCTTTCACCATGACACTTCTTACACTGCACTCCACTTTAGGAATAATAAAGGGACACATGAAGGCCCCTTTCAACATGACACTTCTTACACTGCACTCCACTTTACAGAATAATAAAGGACACTTTGAAGGCCCCTTTCAACATGACACTTCTTACACTGCAGTCCACTTTAGGAATAATAAAGGACACTTTGAAGCCTCTGTCACATGGCACTTCGTACACTGCACTTCACTTTAGGAATAATAACACTTCCTGGATGTAGCTGGACTGTGGTCCAGTCTTTCCACTGAGCCCATGAAGCAAGCTTAGCTCTGGATAGGAGCTGGTCGAGTCAGAAAAATCCCACAAATAAATGCCACATATGGGAATGGAACCCACAACCTGCAATGCAGATACTTTTCCATGGTGGCAGGTCAGCCCAGCATCTTTCTCACTGTAAGCCAGGGAGGGGTGTGCTCTGTGGCAGGTCAGACCAGCACCTTTCTCACTGTAAGCCAGGGAGGGGTGTGCTCTGTGGCAGGTCAGACCAGCATCTTTCTCACTGTAGCCAGGGAGGGGTGTGCTCTGTGGCAGGTCAGACCTTTCTCACTGTAAGCCAGGGAGGGGTGTACTCTGTGACAGGTCAGACCAGCATCTTTCTCACTGTAAGCCAGGGTGGGGTGTGCTCTGTGGCAGGGTCTGTTCTCACTGTAAGCCAGGGAGGGGTGTGCTCTGTGGAGGTCAGACCTTTCTCACTGTAAGCCAGGGAGGGGTGTGCTCTGTGGCAGGTCAGACCAGCATCTTTCTCACTGTAAGCCAGGGAGGGGTGTGCTCTGTGACAGGTCAGACCCAGCATCTTTCTCACTGTAAGCCAGGGAGGGGTGTGCTCTGTGGCAGGTCAGACCAGCATCTTTCTCACTGTAAGCCAGGGAGGGTGTACTCTGTGGCAGGTCAGACCAGCATCTTTCTCACTGTAAGCCAGGGAGGGGTGTGCTCTGTGGCAGGTCAGACCAGCATCTTTCTCACTGTAAGCCAGGGCGGGGTGTGCTCTGTGGCAGGTCAGACCGCATCTTTCTCACTGTAAGCCAGGGAGGGTGTGTGCTCTGTGGCAGGTCAGACCAGCATCTTTCTCACTGTAAGCCAGGGAGGGGTGTGCTCTGTGGCAGGGTCTGTTCTCACTGTAAGCCAGGGAGGGGTGTGCTCTGTGGCAGGTCAGACCTTTCTCACTGTAAGCCAGGGAGGGTGTGCTCTGTGGCAGGTCAGACCAGCATCTTTCTCACTAGTACGCCAGGGAGGGGTGTGCTCTGTGGCAGGTCAGACCGCATCTTTCTCACTGTAAGCCAGGGAGGGGTGTGCTCTGTGGCAGGGTCTGTTCTCACTGTAAGCCAGGGAGGGGTAGTGCTCTGTGGCAGGTCAGACCTTTCTCACTGTAAGACAGGGAGGGGTGTGCTCTGTGGCAGGTCAGACCAGCATCTTTTCTCACTGTACGCCAGGGAGGGGTGTGCTCTGTGGCAGGTCAGACCAGCATCTTTCTCACTGTAAGCAGGGAGGGGTTGTGCTCTGTGACAGGTCAGACCAGCATCTTTCTCACTGTAAGCCAGGGAGGGGTGGTGCTCTGTGACAGGTCGACCTTTCTCACTGTAAGCCAGGGAGGGGTGTGCTCTGTGGCAGGTCAGCCCAGCATCTTTCTCACTGTAAGCCAGGGAGGGGTGTGCTCTGTGGGCAGGTCAGCCCAGCATCTTTCTCACTGTAAGCCAGGGAGGGCTGTGCTCTGTGGCAGGTCAGACCAGCATCTTTCTCACTGTAAGCCAGGGGCAGGTGTGCTCTGTGGCAGGGTCTGTTCTCACTGTAGCCAGGGAGGGGTGTGCTCTGACTGTGGCAGGTCAGACCTTTCTCACTGTAAGCAGGGAGGGGTGTGCTCTGTGGCAGGTCAGACCAGCATCTTTCTCACTGTAAGCCAGGGGGGTGTGCTCTGTGACAGGTCAGTCCAGCATCTTTCTCACTGTAAGCCAGGAGGGGTGTGCTCTGTGGCAGGTCAGACCAGCATCTTTCTCACTGTAAGCCAGGCGGGGGTGTGCTCTGTGGCAGGTCAGACCAGCATCTTTCTCACTGTAAGCCAGGGCGGGGTGTGCTCTGTGGCAGGTCAGACCAGCATCTTTCTCACTGTAAGCCAGGGAGGGGTGTGTCTCTGTGGCAGGTCAGACCACCATCTTTCTCAATGTAAGCCAGGGAGGGGTGTGCTCTGTGGCAGGGTCTGTTCTCACTGTAAGCCAGGGAGGGGTGTGCTCTGTGGCAGGTCAGACCTTTCTCCCTGTAAGCCAGGGAGGGGTGTGCTCTGTGGCAGGTCAGACCTTTCTCACTGTAAGCCAGGGCGGGGTGTGCTCTGTGGCAGGGTCTGTTCTCACTGTAAGCCAGGGTGGGGTGTGCTCTGTGGCAGGTCAGACCTTTCTCACTGTAAGCCAGGGAGGGGTGTGCTCTGTGGCAGGGTCTGTTCTCACTGTAAGCCAGGGTGGGGTGTGCTCTGTGGCAGGTCAGACCTTTCCACTGTAAGCCAGGGAAGGCGTTGTGCTCTGTGGCAGGGTCTGTTCTCACTGTAAGCCAGGGTGGGGTGTGCTCTGTGGCAGGTCAGACCTTTCTCACTGTAAGCCAGGGAGGGGTGTGCTCTGTGGCAGGTCAGACCAGCATCTTTCTCACTGTAAGCCAGGGAGGGGTGTGCTCTGTGGCAGGTCAGACCAGCATCTTTCTCACTGTAAGCCAGGGCGGGGTGTGCTCTGTGGCAGGTCAGACCAGCATCTTTCTCACTGTAAGCCAGGGAGGGGGTGTGCTCTGTGGCAGGTCAGACCAGCATCTTTCTCACTGTAAGCCAGGGAGGGGTGTGCTCTGTGGCAGGTCAGACCACCATCTTTCTCAATGTAAGCCAGGGAGGGGTGTGCTCTGTGGCAGGGTCTGTTCTCACTGTAAGCCAGGGAGGGGTGTGCTCTGTGGCAGGTCAGACCTTTCTCCCTGTAAGCCAGGGAGGGGTGTGCTCTGTGGCAGGTCAGACCTTTCTCCTGTAAGCCAGGGCGGGGTGTGCTCTGTGGCAGGGTCTGTTCTCACTGTAAGCCAGGGTGGGGTGTGCTCTGTGGCAGGTCAGACCTTTCTCACTGTAAGCCAGGGAGGGGTGTGCTCTGTGGCAGGTCAGACCTTTCTCACTGTAAGCAGGGAGGGGTGTGCTCTGTGGCAGGGTCTGTTCTCACTGTAAGCCAGGGTGGGGTGTGCTCTGTGGCAGGTCAGACCTTTCTCACTGTAAGCCAGGGAGGCGTGTGCTCTGTGGCAGGGTCTGTTCTCACTGTAAGCCAGGGTGGGGTGTGCTCTGTGGCAGGTCAGACCTTTCTCACTGTAAGCCAGGGAGGGGTGTGCTCTGTGGCAGGTAAACCAGGGAGGGATTGTGCTCTGTGGCAGGTAAACCAGGGCGGGGTGTGTGCTCTGTGGCAGGGTCTGTTCTCACTGTAAGCCAGGGAGGGGTGTGCTCTGTGGCAGGGGTCTGTTCTCACTGTAGGCCAGGGAGGGGTGTGCTCTGTGGCAGTGTCTCTTCTTCTCACTGTAAGCCAGGGCGGGGTGTGCTCTGTGGCAGGGTCTGTTCTCACTGTAAGCCAGGGAGAGGTGTGCTCTGTGGCAGGGTCTGTTCTCACTGTAAGCCAGGGCGGGGTGTGCTCTGTGGCAGGGTCTGTTCTCACTGTAAGCCAGGGAGGGGTGTGCTCTGTGGCAGGGTCTGTTCTCACTGTAAGCCAGGGAGGGGTGTGCTCTGTGGCAGGGTCTGTTCTCACTGTAAGCCAGGGCGGGGTGTGCTCTGTGGCAGGGTCTGTTCTCACTGTAAGCCAGGGCGGGGTGTCTCTGTGGCAGGGTCTGTTCTCACTGTAAGCCAGGGCGGGGTGTGGCTCTGTGGCAGGTAAGCCAGGGAGGGGTGTGCTCTGTGGCAGGGTCTATTCTCACTGTAAACCATGGAGGGGTGTGTGCTCTGTGGCAGGGTCTGTTCAGTTTGCTGCGGGACCGCAAGGCGGCGCTGGAAGCTGAGGGGGAACAGGTGACCCCCACACTGCTGTTGGCTCCCATCCAGATCGCCCGCTGGCTGAGGTTCTATGACAGTCAGGTGGAGCCAGTGCAGCATCTCTTCAGTGAGTCTGGCGGTGTGTGTGTGTGTGTAATGTGTGTGTGTGTGTGTGTGTGTGTGTGTGTGTGTGTGTGTGTGTGTGTGTGTGGATGTGTGTGTGTGTGTGTGTGTGTGTACGTGTGTGTGTACGTGTGTGTGTGTGTGTGTGTGTGTGTGTGTGTGTGTGTGTGTGTGTGTGTGTGTGTGTGTAAGTGTGTGTGTGTGTGTGTGTGGTGTGTGTGTGTGTGTGTGTGTATTTGTGTGTGCATGCACGCGCACTCATGTGGTGTCGTTGATACAGATCAAGCATAGCTGCTAGTTATTTCCCATCCCCATGGGGTAAAGGCAGAGCATGACATGTGTAAAGGTTATGAACAGGCTGACTCTCCACTTACACGATGTCTCATGGCAAGTGCTACGCTTCTGATAGGTGTGATTTTCCCTTCTGACACACTAAACAGTACAGTTCAGACAGATAGCTGACATCATAAGTTGAGGGTGGTGACTACAGTACAATTCAGACAGATAGCTGACATCATTAAGTTGAGGGTGGTGACTACAGTACAATTCAGACATATAGCTGACATCTATGTTGAGGGTGGTGACTACAGTACAATTCAGATGATAGATGACATTTAAGTTGAGGGTGGTGACTTAGATGAGTGAAGCAATGATCACTGAGCCTTCCATTTTCAGGCTGAAGCCGCTTCAAGACTTGCTCCCACACAAGCTGGAGGTCGGGGAGTATGAGGAGTCCTACAAGGAAGTCCTGCAGCAGCTGTCACTGACACAGGTCAGTTGTCTGTATGTGCCGATAGACTGTGACCTGACTGCTGGACTGTGACCTGACTGCTGGACTGTGACCTGACTGCTGGACTGTGACTGTGACCTGACTGCCAGACTGTGACCTGACTGCTGGACTGTGACCTGACTGCTGGACTGTGACCTGACTGTGACCTGACTGCTGGACTGTGACCCGACTGTGGACTGTGACCTGAACTGCTGGACTGTGACCTGACCTGACTGCTGGACTGTGACCTGACCTGACTGCTAGACTGTGACTGACTGCTGGACTGTGACCTGACTGCTGGACTGTGACATGACTGCTAGACTGTGACCTGACTGTGGACTGTGACCTGACTGCCAGACTGTGACCTGACTGTGACCTGACTGCCAGACTGTGACCTGACTGCTGGACTGTGACCGTGACATGACTGCCAGACTGTGACCTGACTGCTGGACTGTGACCTGACTGCCAGACTGTGACCTGACTGCCAGACTGTGACCTGACTGCTGGACTGTGACCTGACTGCTGGACTGTGACCTGACTGTGGACTGTGACTGTGACCTGACTGCTGTAGGGGTGCTAATTTTCCGGTGTGAGCCGGAATTCGGTTTCCGATTTCGTTCAAAATATATTTTCCGGTTTTGAAATAATTCGGGAGAACGTTTCCGGTTTCCGATTTCGTTCAAAGTATATTTTGCGGTAGAATAATTTCGGAGAATTTCACCGGTTTTCAACATTGTTTCCGAAGAAACATCGCATCGGCAGTGAAGAGAGTGGTCTGCTTCGTGAGCCTCGAAAGAGACGTACATTGTTCGCTGAAAGTACGTCCCTTGTTATCAAGCGGCATGGTCCGAAATCGCCATTTTAAGCCAAAGGAAGTGAAAAATGAAAGTACCGACTTTGGACAGTGACGTTTCTTAACTTGAAAAAGGTGTAAAAAAAAAAAAAAAAAAAAAAAACAGATGGAGGTGGGTGTGGCTGGAGGAAAAAAACAACGATGGTGTGTACTTCGAAAGTTGGTGCAGGAAGATTGACTCGCCGGTGTTTGCTTTTGTGTTCCCTGCAACGGACGGTAACTTACCGGTATCTAGTGGGAAAAAAAGCCTTGTCGGCTCATGCAATTGATACTGAGCACAAGCGCATTCTAGGCACGTTGCAACAGACTGCTAAGCTTGATGGGGCTGCTAAAACTACTGTGACCTGAGATGGAACTGGTGATCGAACTGCCGAGTTGAAAACTGTTCTGTGTGCGTTCATAGCTGAACATTGTTTGCCGTTTTCAATTGGATTAGATTTCGTTGAACTGGGAAACAGTTGAAAGTTATCCTTTGACAATTAAAAGGGACAATTTTGCTGATAACTTTAGCAAGATCGCATGCATCAGATCTGTATCCAGAAGATGGTCCGCACTTACACCCGTATGCATTTATGGAGGCGGTAACTGTCTCACAAGAAGAGCCTCAGTATTAGCCTGTGGCAGTGAAGATTTAATGTGTGCCAGAATTGTTATGGAACTGGCATGATGAAGATCACTATCTATCCACATTCTAAAACTGTCATCAGACATTCCTGAAGTTACAAAGGTGTATGCTCAGTACTCTGACTTTTATAACATGGATGATCTGAGACCACTGAAGAAATTAAGCGTGTTTTTCAAGAGGAGGTAAAGGCTGCAACTGTGATGAACTCGTACTTGGGCATTTGGCAAGTGCATGCTGTTGCAGTGTCTTCCCGACTGTGGTCTTCTCCATATACCCTACATTTGGGGGTAACAACGTCCGCTACCACCTTCATCAACCACTTCTTCGAGAAAACTTGCTTCTCAGGAAACGGATGTACCAGGAGCAAAGTCGGTATAGTGTGGTCATCGAGTAAATGGGAAGGACCTTCCTGAGGTTGTGTGGCGACCGAACCACTTCGTTGTCTGTCTCCTAACAAGAAATCTGACAAATTTGCCAAGCTTTAAAGGCCAGCCAAAAATGACATACGTGCTTTTTTCTCAAAAATACCCAAAACAGATTAGGAATCATGTTTTGCCGTTAGATGGATGGGATGCAGATGCCAAGTGGCATTCATGCCTTGCCTTGTTTGCTACATCAGTATATGAATTACTTGCTCAGTAGTCATTCTTCTGCAATTTTGACTTTGTAAGGGTAATCTCCACAAGATGACATAATCATATTTCTTCTTTGTATAATGTTTTTGTTAGGCATTGAGATGTGTGTGTGATTGAAACAATGACTAAAATAAAGTCTGTTGATTTGACTTTAAAAATTGAGAGAAAAGAAGCTTACAAATATTTTTTTGAAATTACACACCAACTTTGAACACTTCCAGCACTGACACATCTTTGACCTTATTGTTTCAAACATCAGTAATGAAACTTCTATATAAAAAAAGAGGAACTAGGGAATGATGATTATTTTATTATTTATGTGATGAACTGAAAGTGTACAATGTCACACAGATGCTGGTTGTTTCTGATCAAATTCATGTAAATTAACTACAAAGACTTGGGTCACATGGGGAGTAAACAATTTTAGGTCAATAAAAACGTATCTGCATGTTGTTTGTGTCAGACAAAAACTAATACACAAGTTAAATATTAGATACTTTATATTTGGCAGGTTTTTATATTCTAGTGTCTAATGTAATGCAGGTTACTTCTACACGATACTAAAAGGTAAGGTAAAGGTAGTCAAGTAGCCTTTCGGCCGTAGGAGCAGAACGCTAGTTTCCACTACTCTGGGGTCATCATAATAAGGGCAGGGCCCAATACTCTCCCTCGCTGCATTCACCTTCCCCAACCCTGAATAGGGCCAGGTACCATTTCAGCTGGATGGACTGGAGAGCATATGGAAAATTGTCTTCTTCTGAGAGTTGTCTTGATCACAGGTCTCCTGCGCGGCAGGCAAGCACCCTAACCACTCAGCAAACCGGGCTCTCCTTCACAGTACCATCAATCTATTAATGATTTTAACAATGGTTATATTGATATTTAAAATGATACATGCCACTGATTTTAAAACTTTCTTCAAAATGTGTTTTCTTTTTACATTGAGGTTTTGGAAGTGAATCTCCGTCACCGAAGAAATACAGACTCGTGGTGCATTATGTTTAATGTCTGATTCAGTATTTTCTTCACTTGCTAGGACTCAGTCTTTCAAGTTGGACTTCTGACTTCGTTTGGTTGGGTTTTACATTCTTATTTTTTTTTTTTTGGATTTAAAAAATCAATTTGATTTTTTTAATGTTTTCTTCACTATCTTTTATAATTAATGGAACATCACTCACATCCCATCTAATGGTTAGCAAGTTGAATCTCCCATAAATCACTTTATGAAATAACTGAATTTATCTGTTTTTCTTTTGTGTGTGTGTGTGTGTGTGTGTGTGTGTGTGTGTGTGTGTGTGTGTGTGTGTGTGTGTGTGTATATATATATATATATATATATATATTATATATATAATTATATACCAGTTTTAAAACAAGGTTTTAAAAATATTTCAGTTTGCTCTATGAGCTTTTTATGTACAGTTGTGGATTAGAAAAAGGTATATTTTTGATGGACTGCCCAAAGTTAATCTTCTCCATTTTAAGTTTAGATTCTGTTAGGCCACAGTGCTCAACGTGAGGAGCAATCAATAAAATTAGAGTCAAAACGCCACTCAGAATGCCGAAAGTGCTCAACCAAGCAGGGAGCGACATACCAGTTTAAAACAAGGTTTTAAAACAAGGTTTAAAACCTTGTTTTAAACTGGTATGTCGCTCCTGCTTGGTTGAGCACTTTCGGCATTCTGAGTGGCGTTTGACTCTAATTTTATATATATATATTTATATATATATTTATATTATATATAGATATATATATATATATCGGTTCAATGCTATTAAAATCCACTGGACCCTATTTAAATGCATACCACTGCCTTGAGAAATAAGCTCAGGTTCTTGTATAGTTTTGGATATTTTCTAGTCAGTATTGTAATGCTGTTGCACTTGAACAGTGATGAAAAAATTCATCATACAATGGAATAACATTCTGTGTATGTAATTTATACTGTTAGTGTAACAGTGTGTCTTCTTTTACTTTGATTTTAGCAAGGCAAGTCGTATTTGGGCTTAAGTTTACCTAAGAAATTGTGCTGGTTTTTATGTTTTGTTTTGATTTAGGAACAGTCGGAAATCATTTCTGTTCACTTTCTTTTCTTAAATACATTCATACGAATTATAAGAAACAGCTAATATGTATAACGTACAAATCTTGTCTGTATATACAAGTGGTTTATGTTTGTGCTGTTTTTGGCAGCAATGTCCATTAACAGAAATGGGCTCTAAAGTTATGGTTTGCCAAGTCACAATTCAAAGTTGTTTTGTTTCATGTATTACACGGAAGGGAAACACTTACATATCATCTGATATAAAAGAAATGCTATTCATATTTGTGCCACTGCATGCAGCTGTCTGAATTTTCGTTCCTACCTGATTAGATCTGTTGTGTGTGTGTGTGTGTGTGTGTGTGTGTTGTGTGTGTGTGTGTGTGTGTGAGTAAGGAACTGATTGACAAAGGTAGACAATATTATTGTGAAAGGACTTTAATGTTGAATTTTTAAAGCTTCTACAAAGAGATCATCAAAAACGTTTGTAAACAAGAAAACATTTTGTGGGAAAAGGGGGATTGCTCCATTTCCTCCCGCCCCCCCCTCCCCCTATTAGGGCACTATCCACTATCCTGTATACCTACCATAAGCCAATGCGCCCACTTCACCAACATTGTCCTCTCATCCCCCACACCTCCAGGCGGCTGTCTATGCCTGACCTGCGTTAGCATTGCAGTATTACTGACTAGGCACAGCTGTTTAGTTTCAACATTTTCTTATATATGGGGTTTCAGGTTTACGGCTCTCAGGATTTTTAGTTTCAGGTTTGGCAACAGGGTAGTCCTAGCACCCATGCTGCTGGACTGTGACCTGACTGCTTGATTAGTGAGCTGAGTAGTGGTCATCTTTCCCATGTCTTTTTCTGGCAGAATCAGGCTTAATTGAACTGGTTTTAGTTAGCATTTTCTTTTTTTTTTCTTCTCACATTTTTTTTCTTGCAGAATCAGTTTTGTTAGACTGATTTTTGGTTCTGCCTCCTCATGTATTCTTATAAGATGTGTGTTTGATTTGCTTATCTCAGTTCTGTAATTCTGATTACTATGTTATGTTGTCTTTGATGGTGTGTGGACAGTTACTACCAGTGGAGGTGGAGCACTGTTCCAATGCCTTTGGCGTGGCGCTGATAATTCTGATTGCTGTGTGATGTTGTCATTGATGGTGTGTGGACAGTTACTACCAGTGGAGGTGGAGCACTGATTAGTGTGATGTCATTGATGGTGTGTGGACAGTTATTACCAGTGGAGGTGGAGCACTGATTAGTGTGATGTCATTGATGGTGTGTGGACAGTTACTACCAGTGGAGGTGGAGCACTGATTAGTGTGATGTCATTGATGGTGTGTGGACAGTTACTACCAGTGGAGGTGGAGCACTGATTAGTGTGATGTCATTGATGGTGTGTGGACAGTTACTACCAGTGGAGGTGGAGCACTGATTAGTGTGATGTCATTGATGGTGTGTGGACAGTTACTACCAGTGGAGGTGGAGCACTGTTTAGTGTGATGTCATGGATGGTGTGTGGACAGTTACTACCAGTGGAGGTGGAGCACTGTTTAGTGTGATGTCATTGATGGTGTGTGGACAGTTACTACCAGTGGAGGTGGAGCACTGTTTAGTGTGATGTTTTCATTGATGGTGTGTGAACAGTTACTACCAGTGGAGGTGGAGCACTGATTAGTGTGATGATGTCATTGATGGTGTGTGGACAGTTACTACCAGTGGAGGTGGAGCACTGTTTAGTGTGATGTCATTGATGGTGTGTGGACAGTTACTACCAGTGGAAGTGGAGCACTGATTAGTGTGATGTCATTGATGGTGTGTGGACAGTTATTACCAGTGGAGGTGGAGCACTGTTTAGTGTGATGTCATTGATGGTGTGTGGACAGTTACTACCAGTGGAGGTGGAGCACTGATTAGTGTGATGTCATTGATGGTGTGTGGACAGTTACTACCAGTGGAGGTGGAGCACTGATTAGTGTGATGTCATTGATGGTGTGTGGACAGTTATTACCAGTGGAGGTGGAGCACTGATTAGTGTGATGATGTCATTGATGGTGTGTGGACAGTTACTACCAGTGGAGGTGGAGCACTGCTCCAATGCCTTTGGCGTGGCGCTAACTCACAAGGAAGGGTGGAAGTTGGTGTTCTCTGGAGACACCATGCCCTGCGAACGGCTGGTCACTGCAGGTAGGACATGCCTCCGTGGGTGGTGCAATAGGACCACCTCTTCCCCTGCACACACACACACACACACCACACACACACACACACACACACACACACACACACACACACACACACTCACACACCACACACACACACACACACACACACCACACACACACACACACACACAGGACATGCCTCAGTGGGTGGAATAGGACGACCTCTCCCCCTGCACCACACACACACACACACACACACCACACACACACACACACACACACACACACACACACACACACACACACTCGCACGCACGCACGCACGCACGCACACACACACATACACACACTCGCACTCACACACACTCATGCGCGCGCACGCACGCACGCATGCACGCATGCACGCACGCACGCATGCACGCACGCACACACACACTCACACTCACACACACACACACACACACTCGGTGTGAATTGAATTCGGTTAGTTTAACAAACAAAATAGCTGTGAATTATAGCAACAGTTTCAAATTTAGACACATTACTTCGCTCTCTTATAGGATAAAGCTTAATGCCTTCAAAACAAAATTCAGCAAGAATGTTAAATGTCTGTGCGGTGAACAAATTTCAACCAACACATTCTTCTGGAATGCCAGAGATTGAGACCTATTTTACCGGCTATTTCTGAAAGTTCTCTTGACAGTATTCTTGAGAATTTTAGTTTGTTGTTTGATTTTGCGAAGTGTTTACTACGCAGTCCTATGGGAGATTTGTTATAGTTTGTGTTATGATTCAAAATAGTTATTTAAAGTTGGCTTTCCCATACCTCTTTTTTTTTTTTTTTATTGCAAAGATTGTAAAGATGCTTTTTTTTTTTTTTTTTTGTATATGATTGCAAGATGACCCACCCACCTCCTCCTCATGCTCCCCTCTCCAAATCCTTTCCCTTCGTCTAATATCACTTAATGTGGAAAGACGTTAAATGAAGACAACAACAACAACACACACACTCACACACGCACACTCGCACACGCACACGCACACACACACACTCACACACACACCACACACACACACACACACACACCACACACACACACACACACACACACACACACACTCACACACACACACACACACACACACACACACACCACACACACACACACACACATAGGACATGCCTCAGTGGGTGGAATAGGACCACCTCTCCCCTGCACACACATATATACACACACACACATACACACACACACACACACACACACACACACGCTCACATTCACACACACACACACACACACACACACACACACACACACACTTCCTGTCTTCCCATTTTTGTCTTTCTCTTTGACAATTTGTTTTCCAATTAAAAAAGAATTTTTTAGATTTCTATGGATGCGCCATAATCTTTCTGCCCTTGGGGCCCTTGTACTGGTCTTTGTTATAGAACGTTAGTCCACTGTGTACTGTTTGTTCCCCTTGAGAGCCTGCCAGCTCTGATTGGTGCTATGTGACGTCACATCACTGTGTGCAGTAGCCAGAGTTGTGTAGAACATCAGTCGACTGTGTGCTGTTGCTCCCCTTGAGAACCTGCCAGCTCTGATTGGTGCTATGTGATGTCTGGATCACATCGCTGTGTGCAGTAGCCAGACTTGAGACTAATTGGTTATGCCGCAGTCTTTGTCAATAGGTCCTTTTTGTATTTTATGTATATTTATTAGACTAATTGGTTATGCCGCAGTCTTTGTCAATAGGTCCTTTTTGTATTTTTGTATATTTATTAGACTAATTGGTTATGCCGCAGTCTTTGTCAATAGGTCCTTTTTGTATTTTATGTATATTTATTAGACTAATTGGTTATGCCGCAGTCTTTGTCAATAGGTCCTTTTTGTATTTTATGTATATTTATTAGACTAATTGGTTATGCCGCAGTCTTTGTCAATAGGTCCTTTTTGTATTTTATGTATATTTATTAGACTAATTGGTTATGCCGCAGTCTTTGTCAATAGGTCCTTTTTGTATTTTATGTATATTTATTAGACTAATTGGTTATGCCGCAGTCTTTGTCAATAGGTCTTTTTGTATTTTATGTATATTTATTAGACTAATTGGTTATGCCGCAGTCTTTGTCAGTAGGTCCTTTTTGTATTTTATGTATATTTATTAGACTAATTGGTTTTTGCCGCAGTCTTTGTCAGTAGGTCCTTTTTGTATTTTATGTATATTTATTAGACTAATTGGTTATGCCGCAGTCTTTGTCAATAGGTCCTTTTTGTATTTTATGTATATTTATTAGACTAATTGGTTATGCCGCAGTCTTTGTCAATAGGTCCTTTTTGTATTTTATGTATATTTATTAGACTAATTGGTTATGCCGCAGTCTTTGTCAATAGGTCCTTTTTGTATTTTATGTATATTTATTAGACTAATTGGTTATGCCGCAGTCTTTGTCAGTAGGTCCTTTTTGTATTTTATGTATATTTATTAGACTAATTGGTTATGCCGCAGTCTTTGTCAATAGGCCCTTTTTGTATTTTATGTATATTTATTAGACTAATTGGTTATGCCGCAGTCTTTGTCAATAGGTCCTTTTTGTATTTTATGTATATTTATTAGACTAATTGGTTATGCCGCAGTCTTGTCAATAGGTCCTTTTTGTATTTTATGTATATTTATTAGACTAATTGGTTATGCCGCAGTCTTTGTCAATAGGTCCTTTTTGTATTTTATGTATATTTATTAGACTAATTGGTTATGCCGCAGTCTTTGTCAATAGGTCCTTTTTGTATTTTATGTATATTTATTAGATAATTGGTTATGCCGCAGTCTTTGTCAATAGGTCCTTTTTGTATTTTATGTATATTTATTAGACTAATTGGTTATGCCGCAGTCTTTGTCAATAGGTCCTTTTTGTATTTTATGTATATTTATTAGACTAATTGGTTATGCGCAGTCTTTGTCAGTAGGTCCTTTTTGTATTTTATGTATATTTATTAGACTAATTGGTTATGCCGCAGTCTTTGTCAATAGGTCCTTTTTGTATTTTATGTATATTTATTAGACTAATTGGTTATGCCGCAGTCTTTGTCAGTAGGTCCTTTTTGTATTTTATGTATATTTATTAGACTAATTGGTTATGCGCAGTCTTTGTCAATAGGTCCTTTTTGTATTTTATGTATATTTATTAGACTAATTGGTTATGCCGCAGTCTTTGTCAGTAGGTCCTTTTTGTATTTTATGTATATTTATTAGACTAATTGGTTATGCCGCAGTCTTTGTCAATAGGTCCTTTTTGTATTTTATGTATATTTATTAGACTAATTGGTTATGCCGCAGTCTTTGTCAGTAGGTCCTTTTTGTATTTTATGTATATTTATTAGACTAATTGGTTATGCCGCAGTCTTTGTCAGTAGGTCCTTTTTGTATTTTATGTATATTTATTAGACTAATTGGTTATGCCGCAGTCTTTGTCAGTAGGTCCTTTTTGTATTTTATGTATATTTATTAGACTAATTGTTATGCCGCAGTCTTTGTCAGTAGGTCCTTTTTGTATTTTATGTATATTTATTAGACTAATTGGTTATGCCGCAGTCTTTGTCAGTAGGTCCTTTTTGTATTTTATGTATATTTATTAGACTAATTGGTTATGCCGCAGTCTTTGTCAGTAGGTCCTTTTTGTATTTTATGTATATTTATTAGACTAATTGGTTATGCCGCAGTCTTTGTCAGTAGGTCCTTTTTGTATTTTATGTATATTTATTAGACTAATTGGTTATGCCGCAGTCTTTGTCAGTAGGTCCTTTTTGTATTTATGTATATTTATTAGACTAATTGGTTATGCCGCAGTCTTTGTCAGTAGGTCCTTTTGTATTTATGTATATTTATTAGACTAATTGGTTATGCCGCAGTCTTTGTCAGTAGGTCTTTTTGTATTTTATGTATATTTATTAGACTAATGGTTATGCCGCAGTCTTTGTCAGTAGGTCCTTTTTGTATTTTATGTATATTTATTAGACTAATTGGTTATGCCGCAGTCTTTGTCAGTAGGTCCTTTTTGTATTTTATGTATATTTATTAGACTAATTGGTTATGCCGCAGTCTTTGTCAATAGGTCCTTTTTGTATTTTATGTATATTTATTAGACTAATTGGTTATGCCGCAGTCTTTGTCAATAGGTCCTTTTTGTATTTTATGTATATTTATTAGACTAATTGGTTATGCCGCAGTCTTTGTCAATAGGTCCTTTTTGTATTTTATGTATATTTATTAGACTAATTGGTTATGCCGCAGTCTTTGTCGTAGGTCCTTTTTGTATTTTATGTATATTTATTAGACTAATTGGTTATGCGCAGTCTTTGTCAATAGGTCCTTTTTGTATTTTATGTATATTTATTAGACTAATTGGTTATGCCGCAGTCTTTGTCAATAGGTCCTTTTTGTATTTTATGTATATTTATTAGACTAATTGGTTATGCCGCAGTCTTTGTCAATAGGTCCTTTTTGTATTTTATGTATATTTATTAGACTAATTGGTTATGCCGCAGTCTTTGTCAGTAGGTCCTTTTGTATTTTATGTATATTTATTTACTTACTTATTTGCTTTTTTTATTTATCCGGTGCAAACAAATCGTGGAATGGCCAGAGCCTTTTGGCAGGGCCTAATTTTGATGTCAGTCAGGTCAGAGGTCAGTCAGGTCAGATGTCAGTCAGGTCAGAGGTCAGTCAGGTCAGATGTCAGTCAGGTCAGAGGTTCTCCTCTGCTACTGACGGTTGTGTAACCCAGTATTGCCGCTGCTTGTGGCGAGTAAACCTGACAAGTAGATCCAGTCTGGAGAGGGATGGGCTCCCCCAGGTTTGACTTTTGTTCGTTTTGCCCAGGGTGTGTCGTTGTAACAGAGAGAAAGAATTGCCCAGGGTGTGTCGTGTAACAGAGAGAAAGAATTGCCAGGGTTGTGTCGTGTAACAGAGAGAAAGAATTGCCCAGGGTGTGACGTGTAACAGAGAGAAAGAATTCTGTCTCAAGAATGTCAATAGTTAAATTGTGATGTTGGGAATTGGTGCACACGATTAATGTGTGTGTGTGCATGTTGTGGCTTTTGTTGTCATTAGATGCCAAGACAGGGTTGTGTGTGTTTATGTTTGTGGGTTTTGTTGTTGTTGTTAGGTGCCAGGACAGGGTTGTGTGTGTGCATGTGTGGGTTTTGTTGTTGTCGTTAGGTGCCATGACAGGGTTGTGTGTGTGCATGTTGTGGGTGTTGTTGTCGTTATGTGCCTGACAGGTTTGTGTGTGCATGTTGGGGGTTTTGTTGTTTTTGGGGCCCCAGGACGGGGTTGTGTGTGTGATTTGGGGGTTTTTTGTTGTTGTCTTTTGTGCCAGACGGGGTGTGTGTGTGCTTTTGGGTTTTTTGTTGTTGTCGTTAGGTCCAGGGCCAGGACGGGGCTTTTTGGGTGCATTAGGGGGTTTTGTTGTCTTTAGGTGCCATGACGGGTTGTGGTGTGCATGTTGTGGGTTTGGTGTGGTCTTTATGTGCCTGAAGGGTTGTGTGTGTGCTGTTGTTTTTTTGGGTGTGGCTTTATGTGCCATGCAGGGTTGTGTGTGTGTGTGTGGGTTTTGGTGGGGTCTTTATGTCCCCTGACGGGTTTGTTTTGGTGCATGTTGGGGTTTTTGGGTGTGGTCTTTGTGCCATGACAGGGTTGTGTGTGTGCATTTGGGGGGTTTTGGGTGGCTTTATGTGCCATAAAGGGGTTTGTGTGTGTGCATGTTGGGGGGTGGGTCTTAGGTCCCATACGGGGTTTTGTGTTTGATGTTGGGGGTTTTTGGTGTGGTCTTTTGTGCCTGACGGGGTTTGTGTGTGTGCATTTTTGGGGGGTTTTGGTGTGGTCTTTATGTGCCATGACAGGGTTGTGTGTGTATTTTTGTGGGTTTTGGTGGGTCTTTTGTGCAGGACGGGGTTGTGCTGTACTTAACAGGTGTGGTTGGCGGGCTGATAAACAAATGACAGGTAAAAAAGTGTGAGCTGTTAATTTGTACACACTTGGCGGGGCCGGATGCAAGTATGTCTAAAGGGTTTTGTTACTGTGCTGTGTGCAGGGAAGACTGTGACTTTGTCTGATGATTGGGTATGTCTAGTTGTACTGTCATCCGTCTGGTGTAGTTGTAGTCTCCTGGCGTGTGTAGTTGTATGTCACCCCGGGCTGTGTGTAGTTGTATGTCTCCGTCTTTTGGAGTTGTCGTCATCGGTGCTGTGTGCGGGGACAAACGTGACTTTGTATGATGTGTAGGTCATGTTAGTTGTACTGTATCCTGTGTGGTTAGTTGTTCTGTCATCCTGTGCTGTGTGCGGGAAGACTGTGCATTCTGATCATATGTGTCTGTTAGTTGTAGTCACCCTGTGCTGTGTGAGGGGACAGACTTGACATTTGATCTGATGATGTAGGCATGTCTAGTTGTACTGTCATCCTGGTGTGTGTAGTTGTAACTGTCTTCCGGCTGTGTGTAGTTGTCTGTCTCCTGCTGTGTTATTGTACGCTCCTGGCTGGTGCGGGGCGGGGACTGTGACTTCTGACCCATGAAGCCCCCAGGGACGACCTGGAGGAAGAACCAAGAGGAAATTAAAAAGGTACCGCTCAGTCTGCCCGCAGGGAGAAGCAGCTCGCCACGTCTTGAATTTATTTATCTTTTCTGTCAAAATCATTCGTATTTCTTTCAGTTTTTTCTGTTATTTTTGCTAAAAAAGAAAGGTGACTATATTTTGGGTCTTCCTTTTCCTTCGTTGAGCATGGCAAAAATGCTGAGACTATTTGAGGTCCCCCTTTTCCCTGTCTGTGGAGCATGGCAAAAATGCGGGGAAATATTTGTTTCATCATTTTTCTCCCCTATAGCAGAAAAAGGCTGAACTGCATTTTTTTAAATTCATTTATTTCTGTCATGTAGTATTGAAAAGAGGGTTATATATGAAAAAGGGTCATATGTATTAAAAAGAGGGTCAAAAGTATTGAAAAGAGGGTCAAAGTATTGAAAAAGGGTCATAAGTTTTTAAAAAGAGGGTCATATAGTATTGAAAAGGGGTCTTAGTATTGAAAAGAGGGTTTTTAAAGTTTTAAAAAGGGGTCATATGTATTGAAAAGGGGTCTATAGTTTTAAAAAGAGGGTCATATGTTTGAAAAGAGGGTCAATAGATTGAAAAGGGGGGGTCATATGTTTAAAGAGGGTCGCTATACTTTAAATTTATTCCTTTTCGTCATGTGAATGCAGTTCTGTGGTTGGACTTTTTTGTTTGTAGCTTAAATGTGGAAATTTTCTTTTTTTTTTCCCCTTTTTTTTATTTTTAAAGAGGGGGGAGAATTTTTTTGGTTTATTGGTGGTTTGGTTTCTTTGACATTTTGGGGGTGGTGACGCCTTCATGCATCATTCAGCAGTAGGTCAGTCAGTCAGCAGTCATCAGCAGTCAGTCGTAAAATGGTATTGCTGTTAGGATGGCTGGGATCCTTTTAAATCACGCTGAAGTGGCTGCGTTTTTTTTTCCAGTGTTTTGGGGATTTTTTTAAATTTTTCAAAAAAGTTAAATTGAAAAGGGTGATGTTTTTGTAAAATATCGATATTGGCCATGCATATGCACTTGATGAAAAAAAAATCTAAAATGCTGGGAGATTTCATTGTGTGTTTTTTTTTCATTCCAACTTTAAATTGTGTCAAAATTGTTTCGTCACATGGGCATGGGGCACACACTTCAGTTTTTGTTCTGTTAAAGTTGGAGTTCTTGGGAAAAAAAGGTGTGTTTTGTGGGTGTGTTGTGTGGTTGTTTTGTGGTGTGTGTTGTGGTGTTGTGAACGTTTTTGGGCCCTGGGTAAGGGGGAGAAATGTTAGTGGTAAAAATTTCATGGTCTGTCAACTCACACGGGAAAAATTTTGGGGGTATATTTGATGTCTATATTTTTTTTGTGTGGTGTGAAAAAACATACATATGCGGTGTACATTGTTTTTTAAATTTTTAAAAATTGTATTTCTATTGAAGCTGTATAAATTGGATCTAATGATGGGCATCAGAACAGTGCACACTTTGGACAGTTCACAATTTTAAAAAGTCTGTGGCATTTTTTGGCATAAATACAATTTAAAAAACAAAAGCTGTTTACGGAATGGGGGAAAAATTTTTTCCTTTTTTATATTGAAGTGCCTAAAAAAAAAATTTTGCTGAAGAACCCTTTTTAAACTTTGGAAACCTCAGGGAAAAAATTATTGATTTTTAAAAACCCCTCTGAAAATTTCATAAAAAAAGGTATATCTATTAGGATGATATTGATTGAATAGTGACAGCTGCCCATTGGGATCTGCCGTGATGACTACGGGTTTGTGATCTGAACGATTGAAGTGGGGAAAATTTGATTGATCTGCCGTGATGACTGCAGGGTTGGGACGAAAATTGATTGATTGCCGTGTGACTGCGGTTTGGGGGGCTGCAATTGATTGTCTCCCGTGATGACTGCAGGGGGGGGTGACAATTGTTTGATCTGCCGTGAGCTGCATGGTTGGGGCTGACAATTGATTGATCGCGGGGGTTGACTGATGGTTGGGACGAAAATTTGATTGATTCCCGTGTGACTGCATGGTTGGGGACGACAATTGATTGATCTCCCTTACTGCAGGGTTGGGGATGAAAATTGATTGATCTCCGTGTGATGCATGGTTGGGGACTGACAATTGTTGATCGCCGGATGACTCATGGTTTATCTCCTGATTGAAGTAGTGACAGCTGCCACGGTGATTGCCGTGTGACTGCATGGTTGGGACTGACACTGTTTGGTAGTGACAGCTACCCTCTGGTGATCTGCCTGATGATGCATGTTGGGGGACTGACATGATTGAAGTAGGGGACAGCTACCCATCTGGTGTCTGCCGTGTGACTGCGGTTTGGGGATGCCCCTGATGAAGTGTGACGCTACCCTTTGGGTGATCTCCCGTGAGCGCATGGTTGGGGGACTGACACTGATTGAATAGTAAAAGCTACCCTTTGGGTTGACTGCCGGGATGACTGCAGGGTTTGGGGATGACAATGTTTTGAAGTGTGACAGCTCCCATCTGGTGTTCTCCCGTGATACTGCATGGTTGGGGACTGACATTCATTGATTTTCCGTGTGACGCTGGGGGGGGGACTGACAATTCATTTGTCCCCGTGAGGGCGCATGGTTGGGGCAGACCCATTGAATGATGAGTTGTGGTGCTGTGGCAGCACGACTCCCGGGCCTCGCTCGGCCAGCGCATGGGGGCCAAGTTCATCATGCTGACCCATTTTAGCCAGCGTCGCCCAAAATCCCCCGTCTTCAGCAGGGCCTGCCGACAACGGGGGGATTGCCTTCGACAAAATGACGGGGGGGGGGCCTGTGGGGTGTCTTCAGGATTGGGGGCTGGGCCCGTGGGCGGGCTTCAGGCATTGGGGGCTGGGGCCCGTGGGGCTGCTTCAGGGGATTGAGGGGCTAGGCCTGGGGCTGTTTCAGGCATTGAGGGCTGGGCCTGTGAACTGTTTCAGGCATGAGGGGCTAGGTGTGGGCTGTCTTCAGGGATTGAGGGGTGGGCCCGTGGGTGTCTTCAGGGATTGAGGGGCTGGGCCCGTGGACTGTCTTCAGGGGTTGAGGGGCTAGGGCCTGTAGGCTGTCTTAGGCATTTTAGGGGTGGGCCTGTGAACTGTCTTCAGCATTGAGGGGCTAGGCCCGTGGGGGTGTTTCAGGCATTGGGGGCTGGGGCTGTGGGCTGTCTTAGGGATTGGGGGCCGGGTGTGGACGTCTTCAGCATTGGGGGCTGGGCCTTTTAACTGTCTTTAGGCATGAGGTTGCTGGGGCTGTGGGCTGTCTTCAGGCATTGAGGGGCCCGGGGCTTGGGGTGTCTTCAGGCTTTAGGGGGGGGCTGTGGGGGTGTTTCAGGCTTGAGGGGGGTGGGCCGGGGCTGTCTTCAGGGATTGAGGGGCCCGGGGGTGTGGGCGTCTTCAGGCATTGAGGGGGCCGGGGGGGGGGGCGTTTTTTTCAGGCATTGGGGGCCGGGGCTGTGGGCTGTTTCAGGCATTGAGGGCGGGGGTTGGGCGTCTTTCAGGATGGGGGGTGGACTGTCTTCAGGCTTGAGGGGTGGGCTGTCTTCAGGGATTGAGGGGTGGGCTGTGGGCGTCTTTAGGCATTTAGGGGCCGGGGGTGTGGGCTGTCTTAGGGATTGAGGGGCCGGGTGTGGGTGTTTTAGGGATTGAGGGCCCGTGGGTGTCTTAGGCATTTAGGGGTAGGGCCCGTGGGCTGTCTTAGGCATTGGGGGCCGGGGGGTGGGGTTTATCGGCATTGAGGGGCGGGGGCCCGTGGACTGTCTTAGGGATTGGGGGCCGGGCTTTGGGGGGCTGTCTTCAGGATTGAGGGGCCCGGGGCTGTGGGGTGTCTTCGGCCTGAGGGCCGGGGGGGTGGGCTGTTTAGGCATTTGGGGGCTGGGGTGTGGGCTGTTTCAGGCTTAGGGGGGGCCGGTGGGGTGTCTTTCAGGGATTGAGGTTGTGGGCTGGGGGCTGTTTTTGGCGGGATGTAGTGGGGAAAAAATGTTCCCCGGAAAAGGTCTTTCTATCAACTGTTGAAAAATGGGGGCAGGAGGGGCGGGGTTAGAGGGGGGTGACGGGGGGGGAGGTACATTTTGTTGCCTTATGAGACAGCCCCAAAAATTTAACAGGGAAATATGGAACTTCAGTACGACTTTTTTTTTCCCTCCAAAAAAAATAACTTGATGCGTTTCTTGGGTGTATGTTTAGGTTGAAGTTTTTAGTTGATTTTTGACAGTAAAATAAAGCCCATAACGTGGGGTTAATAAGCATCTGCTCCCTTTGAGTAAATATTAATGTTTTTCTTAGAAGGTGCTTTTTTGAGTAGGGAAGTGCATGTTAGTGTGATGTGTTTGGGACATACCAAAATTATCTTTAGATATGCTTTAGTTTGTTTAAAAAGGAAGAACTGTATCTGATTTTTAGGTTTGGATGCAGGAGTTTCCTTTTTCCAGTTTCTCCTGCGCTGAAGACGTTGTTTGCCGAGGACCGCTGACCTGGAGGCCGGGCGTGGAAGAGGAACCAGAGAAAGGTTCATGAAGAAAAAAGAAGCTCTGAACGGTGGTGGTGATAGGGACAAGGAAGAAGGTCATTCAGAAATGGTAGGATCAGGAAAGACACTCATGACACGAGCGGTGATGGGACCCAAGGGAAGAAGGTCATCGCATGAAAATGATAGGCATAAAGGGAAAGATAGGTCATGACACGGGAAGCGATAGTGAGGAAGAAAGTAGGGCATGAACAGGGAAACGACAGTGGGAAAAAGTAGGGCCGACACGGGGGGGAACGTTTTGGGAGGAAAAAAAAGTAGGTAGAAAGGGAAGCTGTGAGGAAGAAAAATGGTCGTGACAGGGAACGTAGTGAGGAAGAAAAAATAGGGCGTACACAGGGGAAACGATAGTGAGGAAGAAAAGTGGGGTGCAAGGGGCGAAGTGAGGAAAAAAAAGTAGGTCGTGACACGGGAAGCGATAGTGGGAAGAAAAGTAGGTTGTGACACGGGGAAACGATATGAGGGAAAAAAAGTAGGGCGTGAACAGGGAAGCGATTGGGGGAAAAAAGTAGGTGCGAAAAGGGAACGATAGGGAGGAAGAAAAAATAGGTTTGTGACATAAGGAACCCTAGGGAGGGAAAGAAGTAGGGTTTGGCCCAGGGGGCGATGGAGGAAGAAAAGTAGGTCGTGACCCGGGGAAACGACAGTGAGGAAGAAAAATGGTCGTGACATAGGAACCCATAGGAGGAAGAAAAAGAGGTCGTGAAAAGGGCCCATAGGGAGGGAAAAAAAGTTTGGTCGTGACATAAAGGGCCCATAGGGAGGAAGAAAAGTAGGTTGAATAAGGAAATATGGGGGGGTTCCCTACTTACCCCCCCCCCCCTTATTTGTCTTTTTTTTCTTTTTTTTTATTAATTTTTAGCTGGGCCATAAAAAAATAGACTATTTCCAGTCTGAAAATGATAGTGGAAAAGTGGAGGGAAAACGGGGTTTTTAATCGTTTATTAATTTGTTTCCATCAACCCCTTTCTGCTGAAAAAGAAAGGTACTGTGGGGGGTTTTTTTAGCAAGATTTTTTCAAAAACAGATTTCGCTGTACATGAACGGAAAGGTATCTTTTGTGCGTTTTGTGTGTGGCTGTATGTGCGTTTAAACTTCTTTGTGTATTTTTGCAAGTGTTGTTTTTGTCGTGTTGTGTGTGGTTTTGTGTGGTTTTAAAAGTACTATTTTTGAAAAAGTTGTGGCATTACATTTTTCAGCAAGAAAGTCAGGTTTTTGTGGTGTGTGTGGGTGTGTGTGGTGTGTGTATGGTTTGGTGTGTGTGTAAAGTGATATGAGTTGAAACTAAAGTACCCTTAACATTTTTTCATCAAGCGTATGTGCAGGTTTCTTGCAGGATTTTCTCTCCCCCCAGTCCCACCCCAACCTGCTGTTATGACAAATCGGAAGATAAAAACCCCTCCCCCTAGCGCTTTTAAACAAATCTGGAAGGTTTTTACACTTACTTTGTATGTAATACACTCATTTTGGTGAGAAGTACACCAATGGCAAGTTTATGGTAAGCAGATCTGCATGTGAATATTCATGAGTATGTATTTTCTGTGGGACTGATCCTACACACATGAATGGTGACTTGAAGTTCCTGAAAGTGATTGGTTAATTAATACGTATAGCATAAGGATATTGAGGTTCAACTTTTCACCATTTTGCTCCTTGGTTACTGAATGTCAACATTTGATGTCACATCCTTGGTGTTTTTCCATGGTCCCAGTTTCAGCAGTTCATACATTTTCTGAAGTCGGATTCTGCCCATGTCTTTACGACTTCAAAATCTGAAGACATTCACATGTATTTTGATGAACAGGTTAACTTATTTCCATGCACAGTCTGTGTCTTGTGATTAGTAAACTACCTCAGTTCTGTCAAACAAGCACTGACCTGCTAATGCCTTATGCTTGCACATTTTGTTACAGCTTTGCATGATGGCAGTTTTTATTTACAAATTTGTTTGAGGTTAGAGAAAATGTTGTGGCTAAAAGAGTCCAGAAAGCAATGCTGTACAATCATCAATTTCATTAGTCAAATCATTCTCACAGATTTTAATAGTAATTATTTATTTATACTCCACCGAACAATGTAGACAAACGAATCACAAGAAAAACATGATGCGTTTGGACCTCTGAGGTCTTCTTCAGCCAAGATAAAACAACACTAAGGACGACGAAAATGAAGTATGAGCAGTCACTTATCTTCGTCAACTGAAGTCTTCCTCAGCCCAGATAAACAACACTAAGGACAACGAAAATGAAGTATGAGCAGTCACTTATCTTCGTCAAATTCGGCACAAGATGGGCATTGAATCATTTGTTTGATGGCATTCATGCCATGTTGCGCTGAGTACGACAAAGCTTAGTGATTGCTCATTCTTCATTTCGTTGTCCTTAGTGTTGTTTATCTGGGCTGAAGAAGACCTATGAGGTTGAAACACATCGTGTTTTGTCCAGTGATTCGTTTGGCCACGTTGTTCGGTGGAGTCATAACAACTACTTTTAACATTTGCACAGATCTCCGCCTGCAGTCGCCTCACTTTGCAGGTAGCTCATTCTCACAGGTAAATGATAAACCAGTTTGTAGAGGTGAGTTTTGAAATAGGAAAGCACTTTCAATACAGTAACTGTGCATTTGTTATTTTTATGGTTACATGAGAATGTGCGTGTGTGTGTGTGTATGCGCGTGTGTGATTCTGCAGTGTCTTGTGTGCATGTGTGTGTTCATGTGCGCATGAGACGACTGAAAGATTTT
>CM031595.1:182108982-182117637 GCA_018398815.1 Conus ventricosus
TGGGGAGGAAAAAAAGTTGCTGTAAAACTAGACATTATGCAAATAATATAAAATGTAGGGGACAGTCTTTGATAATAGTAAAATGTAGGGGACAGTATTTTGTCTGACTTTATTCAAGTTTAAAAGGCTGTGCCAATCTTGAATAAAAGTTACTCTGTGTTAGGTTTCCTTATGGGAGCAAAACATACCCCACTTGTTTACTGTTTATCGTTTACTGTTCCCTACCTCATTTCATTTCCGATTTTGCTTTGATTAAATTGAGGTTATTGTATTTTTTTCTATCTGTCTGTGTGTTTGTCTTTTGATCTCCCTTGTATCTTTGGGTGGATCCTCAGGCGTAGGCTCAAAGACTGTTCCCTACATTTTATATTATTTGCATAATGTCTTTAGTTTTACAGCAACTTTTTTTCCTCCCCACACTTTCGTTTGGTTGCATTTACTACTCTTCGCTGGCTGCTCTGGGGTGCTATTGGATTCTTTTTGCACCCATGGTGGTGAGAACACCACAGTATTATGGACTGTGGTGTGTCTCTATTTGACGCTGGGAGCGCAGACACAACCAGCCGTGTCTCCCTGATGAGTCCCGATCCAGTGGGCGAAGGCCTCGGAGCAGGCAATACAAATATATCTGCCTTCAAAAGGGATTGCGATGGTTCCCTTATGCAGCTAGTGAAGAGTTTTCATATCTGTAACATTTTTTTTTTTTTTTTTTTAAATTAAATTTCATTTTCCCAGTTTCTCCATCTTCAAACTCCCCTCTCCCCTCCCTCCCCTCAAGTCCAAATCTTTGCCAGACAGTTCAGTTGTTGGCCTGCGCTTGTTTTTCCCCCCACTATTAGATTGTTCGTCTATGTATTTTGTCTGACTTTATTCAAGTTTAAAAGGCTGTGCCAGTCTTGAATAAAAGTTACTCTGTGTTAGGTTTCCTTATGGGAGCAAAACATACCCTACTTGTTTACTGTTTATCGTTTACTGTTTATCGTTTACTGTTCCCTACCTAATTTCATTTCCGAATTTATATTTATTTACTTACTTATTTGCTTTTTTTTTTTATCCGGTGCAAACAAATCGTGGAATGGCCAGAGCCTTTTAGCAGGGCCTAATTTTGATGTCAGTCAGGTCAGAGGTTCCCCTCTGCTACTGATGGTTGTGTAACCCAGTATTGCCCGCTGCTTGTGGTGAGTAAACCTGACAAGTCAATCCAGCCTGGAGAGGGATGGGCTCCGCCAGGGTTGACTTTTGTTCATTTTGCCCAGGATGTGTCGTGTAACAGAGAGAAAGAATTGCCCAGGGTGTGTCGTGTAACAGAGAGAAAGAATTGCCCAGGTGTGTCGTATAACAGAGAGAAAGAATTGCCCAGGGTGTGTCGTGTAACAGAGAGAAAGAATTGCCCAGGGTGTGTCGTGTAACAGAGAGAAAGAATTGCCCAGGGTGTGTCGTGTAACAGAGAGAAAGAATTGCCCAGGGTGTGTCGTGTAACAGAGAGAAAGAATTGCCCAGGGTGTGTCGTGTAACAGAGAGAAAGAATTGCCCAGGGTGTGTCGTGTAACAGAGAGAAAGAATTGCCCAGGTGTGTCGTGTAACAGAGAGAAAGAATTGCCCAGGGTGTGTCGTATAACAGAGAGAAAGAATTGCCCAGGGTGTGTCGTGTAACAGAGAGAAAGAATTGCCCAGGGTGTGTCGTGTAACAGAGAGAAAGAATTGCCCAGGGTGTGTCGTGTAACAGAGAGACAGAATTGCCCAGGGTGTGTCATGTAACAGAGAGAAAGAATTGCCCAGGGTGTGTCGTGTAACAGAGAGAAAGAATTGCCCAGGGTGTGTCATGTAACAGAGAGAAAGAATTGCCCAGGGTGTGTCGTATAACAGAGAGAAAGAATTCTGTCTCAAGGATGTCAATAGTTAAATTGTGATGTTGGGAATTGGTGCACACGATTATGTGTGTGTGCATGTTGTGGCTTTTGTTGTCATTAGATGCCAAGACAGGGTTGTGTGTGTTTATGTTTGTGGGTTTTGTTGTTGTTGTTAGGTGCCAGGACAGGGTTGTGTGTGTGCATGTTGTGGGTTTTGTTGTTGTCATTATGTGCCAGGACAGGGTTGTGTGTGTGCATGTTGTGGGTTTTGTTGTCGTTATGTGCCATAACAGGGTTGTGTGTGTGCATGTTGTGGGTTTTGGTGTGGTCTTTATGTGCCAGGACAGGGCTGTGCTGATAGCTCTAACAGGGCTCTGTGTGGTTGGCTGGCTGATAAACAAACTGATGGGTGAAAAGTGTGAGCTGTTAATTTGTACACACTTCAGGCAGGTCTCAGATGTAGGTGATGTCTGAATGTGTTGTTATCCTGTGCTGTGTGCAGGGACAGACTGTGACATTCTGATCATGATGATGTGGGTCATGTCTAGTTGTACTGTCATCCTGTGCTGTGTGTAGTTGTACTGTCATCCTGTGCTGTGTGTAGTTGTACTGTCATCCTGTGCTGTGTGTAGTTGTACTGTCATCCTGGCTGTGTGCAGGGACAGACTGTGACATTCTGATCATGATGATGTAGGTCATGTCTTGTTGTACTGTCATCCTGTGCTGTGTGTAGTTTGTACTGTCATCCTGTGCTGTGTGTAGTTGTACTGTCATCCTGTGCTGTGTCTAGTTGTACTGTCATCCTGTGCTGTGTGCAGGGACAGACTGTGACATTCTGATCATGATGATGTCATGTCTAGTTGTACTGTCATCCTGTGCTGTGTGCAGGGACAGACTGTGACATTCTGATCATGATGATGTAGGTCATGTCTAGTTGTACTGTCATCCTGTGCTGTGTGTAGTTGTACTGTCATCCTGGCTGTGTGTAGTTGTACTGTCATCCTGGCTGTGTCTAGTTGTACTGTCATCCTGGCTGTGTGCAGGGACAGACTGTGACATCCTGATCCATGAAGCCACTCATGAGGACGACCTGGAGGAAGAAGCCAAGAGGAAACGTCACAGGTACCTGCTCAGTCATGACCGCATGGAGAAACAGCTCAGCCACGTCTTGAATTTATATATCTTTTCTGTCAGAATCATTCTGATATTTCATTCATGACTTTTTTCTGTTATTGTTGCATAGAAAAAAAAGGCTGATCTATACTTTGAGGTCTTCCCTTTTCCTGTCTGTGGAGCATGGCAAAAATGCTGAGACATACTTTGATTCATCATTTTTCTGCCATGATAGCATGAAAAAGGCTGAACTGCTCTTTGTTTAATTCATTCTATTTCTGTCATGATAGTATTGAAAAGAGGGTCAGCTATATCTTTGAATTTATTCCTTTTCTGTCATGATGACATGCAAGATTCTGTAGGTTGAGACTATTTTGATGTAGCATTAATGTGGACATTTTCTCTTTTTTTCCCCTTTTTATTTTTAAAGAGGTGGGAGAATCTTTTGGTTTATTGTGTGAGTTGGTTTCATTGACACTTGAGGGTGTGACGCCTTTATGCCATCATTCATTCAGTAGGTCAGTCAGTCAGTCAGTCAGTCTGTCAGTCAAATGGTATTGCATGTTAGGATGGCTGGGCAATTAACGATCCTCTTGAATCACTGCTGAAGTGGCTGTGATTTTTTTTTCCAGTGAATTTGGTGATTTATTTAATTATTCTGATAGTTGATCATGCAAACTGGTGATGATTTTGTTGAATCATTCTGATAGTTGATCATGCAAACTAGTGATGATTTTGTTGAATCATTCTGATAGTTGATGAGGCAAACTGGTGATGATTTTGTTGAATCATTCTGATAGTTGATCAGGCAAACTGGTGATGATTTTGTTGAATCATTCTGATAGTTGATGAGGCAAACTGGTGATGATTTTGTTGAATCATTCTGATAGTTGATCATGCAAACTGGTGATGATTTTGTTTGAATCATTCTGATAGTTGATGAGGCAAACTGGTGATGATTTTGTTGAATCATTCTGATAGTTGATCAGGCAAACTGGTGATGATTTTGTTGAATCATTCTGATAGTTGATGAGGCAAACTGGTGATGATTTTGTTGAATCATTCTGATAGTTGATGAGGCAAACTGGTGATGATTTTGTTGAATCATTCTGATAGTTGATGAGGCAAACTGGTGATATTTTGTTGAATCATTCTGATAGTTGATGAGGCAAACTGGTGATGATTTTGTTGAATCATTCTGATAGTTGATGAGGCAAACTGGTGATGATTTTGTTGAATCACTCTGATAGTTGATGAGGCAAACTGGTGATGATTTTGTTGAATCACTCTGATAGTTGATGAGGCAAACTGGTGATGATTTTGTTGAATCACTCTGATAGTTGATCAGGCAAACTGGTGATGATTTTGTTGAATCACTCTGATAGTTGATCAGGCAAACTGGTGATGATTTCGTTGAATCACTCTGATAGTTGATGAGGCAAACTGGTGATGATTTCGTTGAATCATTCTGATAGTTGATCAGGCAAACTGGTGATGATTTTGTTGAATCATTCTGATAGTTGATGAGGCAAACTGGTGATGATTTTGTTGAATCATTCTGATAGTTGATGAGGCAAACTGGTGATGATTTTGTTGAATCACTCTGATAGTTGATGAGGCAAACTGGTGATGATTTTGTTGAATCACTCTGATAGTTGATCAGGCAAACTGGTGATGATTTCGTTGAATCACTCTGATAGTTGATGAGGCAAACTGGTGATGATTTCGTTGAATCATTCTGATAGTTGATGAGGCAAACTGGTGATGATTTCGTTGAATCATTCTAATAGTTGATGAGGCAAACTGGTGATGATTTTGTTGAATCACTCTGATAGTTGATGAGGCAAACTGGTGATGATTTTGTTGAATCACTCTGATAGTTGATGAGGCAAACTGGTGATGATTTTGTTGAATCACTCTGATAGTTGATGAGGCAAACTGGTGATGATTTTGTTGAATCACTCTGATAGTTGATGAGGCAAACTGGTGATGATTTCGTTGAATCATTCTGATAGTTGATCAGGCAAACTGGTGATGATTTTGTTGAATCATTCTGATAGTTGATGAGGCAAACTGGTGATGATTTTGTTGAATCATTCTGATAGTTGATGAGGCAAACTGGTGATGATTTTGTTGAATCACTCTGATAGTTGATGAGGCAAACTGGTGATGATTTTGTTGAATCACTCTGATAGTTGATGAGGCAAACTGGTGATGATTTTGTTGAATCACTCTGATAGTTGATCAGGCAAACTGGTGATGATTTTGTTGAATCACTCTGATAGTTGATCAGGCAAACTGGTGATGATTTTGTTGAATCATTCTGATAGTTGATGAGGCAAACTGGTGATGATTTTGTTGAATCATTCTGATAGTTGATGAGGCAAACTGGTGATGATTTTGTTGAATCACTCTGATAGTTGATGAGGCAAACTGGTGATGATTTTGTTGAATCACTGTGATAGTTGATGAGGCAAACTGGTGATGATTTTGTTGAATCACTCTGATAGTTGATCAGGCAAACTGGTGATGATTTTGTTGAATCACTCTGATAGTTGATCAGGCAAACTGGTGATGATTTTGTTGAATCATTCTGATAGTTGATGAGGCAAACTGGTGATGATTTTGTTGAATCATTCTGATAGTTGATGAGGCAAACTGGTGATGATTTTGTTGAATCACTCTGATAGTTGATGAGGCAAACTGGTGATGATTTTGTTGAATCACTGTGATAGTTGATGAGGCAAACTGGTGATGATTTTGTTGAATCACTCTGATAGTTGATCAGGCAAACTGGTGATGATTTTGTTGAATCACTCTGATAGTTGATCAGGCAAACTGGTGATGATTTCGTTGAATCATTCTGATAGTTGATGAGGCAAACTGGTGATGATTTTGTTGAATCATTCTGATAGTTGGCTATGCCCTCTGATGAAGGAAAAATCTAGAATTGTCATGGAGAGATTTCATTGTGTGACTATTATTTGCAATTCCAACTTTAAATTGTGATCAAAATATGTATTCTGCTCACATGGGAACATAGGCACACACTTCAGTTTTTGTTCTGTTAAAGTTGGAGTTCTTGGGAACAAAGTGTGTGTGTGTGTGTGTGTGTGTGTGTGTGTTGTGTGTGTGTGTGTGTGTGTGTGTGTGTGTGAACAGTCTTGATCCAGGGTAATGGGAGAAATGTTAGCTGGTACCAAATTCAATGGTCTGTCAACACACACACAGGCAAAACTTTAGGTGTATTTAAGAGTTTGATGTTCTGGGTTCTTTTTTGTGTGAGTGTAAAGAACACATACATATGCATAGTCCATTGTGTTTGTTAATGTGTATTTCTCATTGAAGCATGTACTTAAATTGGCATCTAATGGTGAAACATCTAATGGTGAAACATCTAATGATGGAACATCTAATGGTGAAACATCTAATGGTGAAACATCTAATGATGGAACATCTAATTGTGGAACATCTAATGATGGAACATCTAATGGTGGAACATCTAATGGTGGAACATCTAATGGTGAAACATCTAATGGTGGAACATCTAATGATGGAACATCTAATGATGGAACATCTAATGATGGAACATCTAATGGTGGAACATCTAATGATGGAACATCTAATGATGGAACATCTAATGGTGAAACATCTAATGGTGAAACATCTAATGGTGAAACATCTAATGGTGGAACATCTAATGGTGGAACATCTAATGCTGGAACATCTAATGGTGGAACATCTAATGATGGAACATCTAATGGTGGAACATCTAATGGTGGAACATCTAATGGTGGAACATCTAATGGTGGAACATCTAATGGTGGAACATCAGAACAGCTGCACACTCTTGTGCACAGTTCTACAATGTTGAAAAGTCTGTAGGCATTTATTTGGCGCTAAAATACAAGTTATGAAAACAGACTGTCTGTATATACAAGGGAATGGGGGAAAGATCTATTCCTTTTATTATATTGAAGTGCTTGAAAAAAATTGTTGCTGGAAGCAACTTCTGTATCTACGTGCAACTTCTGGGGGGGGGGGGGGGGGGGGGGAATAAATTATCTGAAAATCAAAAACTTTTGAATAATCATTAAAAAAAAGAAATGGTATGGCTATTCATGGAATGACACTGATTGAAGTAGTGATAGCTACCCATCTATTGATCTGCCGTGATGACTGAATGTTTGGGGTCTGACACTGATCGATGTCGTGACAATCTATTGATCTGCCGTGATGACTGAATGTTTGGGGTCTGACACTGATCGATGTCGTGACAATCTATTGATCTGCCGTGATGATTGAATGTTTGGGGTCTGGTATTGATTGAATTAGTGACAATCTATTGATCTGCCGTGATGACTACATGGTTGGGGACTGACAGTTGACTGATCTGCCGTGATGACTACAAGGTTGGGGACTGACACTGATTGATGTGGTGTCCATTGATTGATCTGCCGTGATGGCTGCATGGTTGGGGCAGACCCCATTGAACTGATGAGTGTGTGGTGACTGTGTGCAGCACGACATCCCAGGCCATCGACATCGGCCAGCGCATGGGCGCCAAGTTCATCATGCTGACCCACTTCAGCCAGCGCTACGCCAAGATCCCTGTCTTCAGCAGGGCCGTGCCAGACAACGTGGGCATTGCCTTCGACAACATGACTGTGAGGGGCCGGGCTGTGGGCTGTCTGCAGACATTGAGGGGCTGTGGGCTGTCTTCAGGCATTGAGGGGCTGTGGGCTGTCTTCAGGCATTGAGGGGCTGTGGGCTGTCTGCAGGCATTGAGGGGCTGTGGGCTGTCTTCAGGCATTGAGGGGCTGTGGGCTGTCTTCAGGCATTGAGGGGCTGTGAGCTGTCTTCAGGCATTTAGGGCCTGTGGGCTGTCTTCAGGCATTGAGGGGCTTTGGACTGTCTTCAGGCATTGAGGGGCTGTGGGCTGTCTGCAGGCATTGAGGGGCTGTGGGCTGTCTTCAGGCATTGAGGGGCTGTGGGCTGTCTTCAAGCATTGAGGGGCTGTGGGCTGTCTTCAGGCATTGAGGGGCTGTGGGCTGTCTTCAAGCATTGAGGGGCTGGGCCTGTGAGCTGTCTTCAGGTATTGAGGGGCTGTGGACTGTCTTCAGGCATTGAGGGGCTGTGGGCTGTCTTCAGGCATTCAGGGGCTGTGGGCTGTCTTCAAGCATTGAGGGGCTGGGCCTGTGAGCTGTCTTCAGGCATTGAGGGGCTGTGGGCTGTCTTCAGGCATTGAGGGGCTGGGCCTGTGGGCTGTCTTGAGGCATTGAGGGGCTGGGCCTGTGGGCTGTCTTGAGGCATTGAGGGCTGGGCCTGTGGGCTGTCTTCAGGCATTGAGGACTGGGCCTGTGGGCTGTCATCAGGCAGTTACTGAGGACTGGGCCTGTGGGCTGTCTTCAGGTATTGAGGGCCTGTGGGCTGTCTTCAAGCATTGAGGGGCTTTGGGCTGTCTTCAGGTATTGAGTACATTTTGTTGCTTATAATGATGACAGCCAAACTTGAAACAGGAAGTATGCTGAATTTCAGAATGGACTTTTTTTCTCTCCAAAATTGATAACTGAATGCATTTATTGAGTGGTGTATGTGTTAGGTTATTGAAGTTTTCAGTTGATTTTTAACAGTAAGAATAAAGTCCCATAACATGTGATTAGATATGCATCTACTCCATTTTGATGTAAAT
>CM031595.1:182118637-182143637 GCA_018398815.1 Conus ventricosus
GGCATGGGCTGGCTGTGGCTGTCTTCAGTGCATTGAGGGCGGCCGGTTGGGGGTGGGCTGTCTTCAGGCATTGAGGCCGGCTGCCCCGGGGCGGGCTGTGGGCTGTCTTCAGGCATTGAGGGCCGGGCTGTGGGCTGTCTTCAGGCATTGAGGGCTGTGAGCTGTCTTCAGGCATTGAGGGGTTGGGCTGTCTTCAGGCATTGAGGGGCTGGGCTGTGGGCTGTCTTCAGGCATTGAGGGGCCGGGGCTGTGGGCTGTCTTCAGGCATTGAGGGGCCGGGCTGTGGGCTGTCTCAGGCATTGAGGGCCTGTGGGCTGTCTTCAGGCATTGAGGGGCTAGGCCTGTGGGCTGTCTTCAGGCATTGAGGGGCCGGGGCTGTGGGCTGTTATCAGGCATTGAGGGGCCGGGCCTGTGGACTGTCTTCAGGCATTGAGGGGCCGGGGCTGTGGGCTGTCTTCAGGCATTGAGGGGCCGGAGCTGTGGGCTGTCTTCAGGCACTGAGGGGCCGGGGCTGTGGGCTGTCTTCAGGCATTGAGGGGCTGGGGCTGTGGGCTGTCTTCAGGCATTGAGGGGCCGGGCCGGTGGGCTGTCTTCAGGCATTGAGGTTGCTGGGCCTGTGGGCTGTCTTCCGGCAGGGAATGTATGTGGGTGAAACATGTTCCACAGGAAAAGGTCTTACTCATCATCTGTTGAAAAATGAGGGGCAGGGGAGGGTCGGGGTTAGAGGAGAGGTGACGGGGAGGAGGTACATTTTGTTGCTCTTCATGATGACAGCCAAACTTGAAACAGGAAGTATGCTGAACTTCAGTATCGACTTTTTTTCCCTCCAAAATTGATAACTTGATGCGTTTCTTGAGTGATGTATGTGTTAGGCTATTGAAGTTTTCAGTTGATTTTGACAGTAAGAATAAAGTCCCATAACGTGTGATTAGATAAGCATCTGCTCCATTTGATGTAAATATTAACTGTTTGACTTAGAAGGTGCTGTTTTGATGTGATGGGTAAGTGCATGTTAAGTGTGTATGTGTACGTGTACATACACAAATTATCTATAGATATGCTTTAGTCTTGTTTCAAAGGAATGAACTGTATCGTGATTTCAGGTGAGCATGCAGGAGTTGCCTCTCTTACCACGTTTCATCCCTGCGCTGAAGACGTTGTTTGCCGAGGAGCACGCTGACCTGGAGGCCAGGACGTGGAAGAGGAACCAGAGGAAAGAGTTCATGAAGAAGAAAGACAGCTCATGACACAGAGTGGTGGTGATAGGGACCAAGGAAGACAGGTCATTGCATGAAGTGGTAGGCATCAGGAAAGACAGCTCATGACACAGAGCGGTGATAGGGACCAAGGAAGACAGGTCATCGCATGAAGTGATAGGCATAAGGAAAGATAGGTCATGACACAGGGAAGCGATAGTGAGGAAGAAAAGTAGGTCATGACACAGGGAAGCGACAGTGAGGAAGAAAAGTAGGTCGCGACACAGGGAAGCGATAGGGAGGAAGAAAAGTAGGTCATGACAGGGAAGCGATAGTGAGGAAGAAAAGTAGGTCGTGACACAGGGAAGCGATAGTGAGGAAGAAAAGTAGGTCGTGACACAGGGAAGCGATAGTGAGGAAGAAAAGTAGGTCGTGACACAGGGAAGCGATAGTGAGGAAGAAAAGTAGGTCGTGACACAGGGAAGCGATAGTGAGGAAGAAAAGTAGGTTGTGACACAGGGAAGCGATAGTGAGGAAGAAAAGTAGGTCGTGACACAGGGAAGCGATAGTGAGGAAGAAAAGTAGGTCGCGACACAGGGAAGCGATAGGGAGGAAGAAAAGTAGGTCGTGACATAGGAACCGATAGGGAGGAAGAAAAGTAGGTCGTGACTCAGGGAAGCGATAGTGAGGAAGAAAAGTAGGTCGTGACTCAGGGAAGCGACAGTGAGGAAGAAAAGTAGGTCGTGACATAAGGAACCGATAGGGAGGAAGAAAAGTAGGTCGTGACATAAGGACCGATAGGGAGGAAGAAAAGTAGGTCGTGACATAAGGAACCGATAGGGAGGAAGAAAAGTAGGTCATGACATAAGGAAATCATGGGGAAGATCATTACTTACCCCCCCCCCATTTCATTTGTCTTTTTTTTCTTTTTTTGTGACTTGATATTTTAGCTGTGGCCATAAAATCAAATATGACTATTTCCAGTCTGAAGTGATAGTGGAAAAGTGGAGGGGAACGTGTAATCAGTTGATTAGAGTTTGTTTTCCATGGCAACCCTTGCTGCTGATACAAAGAAAGGCTACTGTGAGGGGGTTTTGAGCAACTGATTTTTCAAAAACAGATTTCTGCTGTACATGAACGAATGTGTATCTTTGTGCGTTTGTGTGTGAGCATGTATGTGCGTTTAAGCATGCTTCTGTGTATTTTTGCAAGTGTGTGTTTGTGTGCTGTGTGTGTGTGTGTGTGTGTGTGATAAGAGTAGCATATTAGTTGAAACAGTAATGTGTGCATTAACATTTTTCAGTCAAGCATGTGCAGTTCCTTGTGGTGTGTGTGTGTGTGTGTGTGTGTATGTGTGTGTGTGTGTGTGTGTAAGAGTAGCATATGAGTTGAAACTAATGTACCATTAACATTTTTCAGTCAAGCGTGTGCAGGTTTCTTGCAGGATTTTCCTCTCCCCCCAGTCCCACCCCAACCTGCTGTTATGACAAATCGGAAGATGAAACCCCTCCCCCTAGCGCTTTTAAACAAATCTGGAAGGTTTTTACACTTACTTTGTATGTAATACACTCATTTTGGTGAGAAGTACACCAATGGCAAGTTTATGGTAAGCAGATCTGCATGTGAATATTCATGAGTATGTATATTTCTGTGGGACTGATCCTACACACATGAATGGTGACTTGAAGTTCCTGAAAGTGATTGGTTAATTAATACGTATAGCATAAGGATATTGAGGTTCAACTTTTCACCATTTGCTCCTTGGTTACTGAATGTCAACATTTGATGTCACATCCTTTGGGTGTTTTTCCATGTCCCAGTTTCAGCAGTCATACATTTTCTGAAGTCGGATTCTGCCCATGTCTTTAACGACTTCAAAATCTGAAGACATTCACATGTATTTTGATGAACAGGTTAACTTATTTCCATGCACAGTCTGTGTCTTGTGATTAGTAAACTACCTCAGTTCTGTCAAACAAGCACTGACCTGCTAATGCCTTATGCTTGCACATTTTGTTACAGCTTTGCATGATGGCAGTTTTTATTTACAAATTTGTTTGAGGTTAGAGAAAATGTTTGTGGCTAAAAGAGTCCAGAAAGCAATGCTGTACAATCATAAATTTTCATTAGTCAAATCATTCTCACAGATTTTAATAGTAATTATTTATTTATACTCCACCGAACAATGTAGACAAACGAATCACAAGAAAAACATGATGCGTTTGGACCTCTGAGGTCTTCTTCAGCCAAGATAAACAACACTAAGACGACGAAAATGAAGTATGAGCAGTCACTTATCTTCGTCAACTGAAGTCTTCCTCAGCCCAGATAAACAACACTAAGGACAACGAAAATGAAGTATGAGCATCACTTATCTTCGTCAAATTCGGCACAAGATGGGCATTGAATCATTTGTTGAATGGCATTCAATGCCCATGTTGCGCTGAGTACGACAAAGCTTAGTGATTGCTCATTCTTCATTTTCGTTGTCCTTAGTGTTGTTTATCTGGCTGAAGAAGACCTATGAGGTTGAAACACATCGTGGTTTTGTCCAGTGATTCGTTGGCCACGTTTTTCGGTGGAGTCATAACAACTACTTTTAACATTTGCACAGATCTCCGCCTGCAGTCGCCTCACTTTGCAGGTAGCTCATTCTCACAGGTAAATGATAAACCAGTTTTGTAGAGGTGAGTTTTGAAATAGGAAAGCACTTTCAATACAGTAACTGTGCATTTGTTATTTTATGGTTACATGAGAATGTGCGTGTGTGTGTGTATGCGCGTGTGTGATTCTGCAGTGTCTTTGTGTGCATGTGTGTGTTCATGTGCGCATGAGACTGACTGAAAGTGCATCTTTTAGGTTTGCATGTTTACACAAGGTTTCCACAGTATGACTGTGAGAGTGTCACAGTAGTGACTGCTGATTGAATGAATGGCCCATGGTGAATCAATGCTAGAATAAAAGAGAAAAATAAGGATGAAGAAATGACTGCTCAGTAAGTGTTCATTGCAAGCTTGGAACCATTTGTCTGTCTGGTGATGTCAGTTTCCCTCTCTTTCTCTCTTTCCTTTAGTCATCTGTCTGTTGATGTCAATTTCCCCCCCTCTTTCTCTCTTTCCTTTAGTCATCTGTCTGTCTGTTGATGTCAGTTTCCCTCTCATTCTCTCTTTCCTTTAGTCATCTGTCTGTGATGTCAGTTTCCCTCTCTTTCTCTCTTTCCTTTAGTCATCTGTCTGTTGATGTCAGTTTCCTCTCTTTCTCTCTTTCCTTTAGTCATCTGTCTGTTGATGTCAGTTTCCCTCTCTTTCTCTCTTTCCTTTAGTCATCTGTTTGTCTGTTGATGTCAGTTTCCCCCTCTTTCTCTCTTCCTTTAGTCATCTGTTTTTCTGTTGATGTCAGTTCTCCCCCTCTTTCTCTCTTTCCTTTAGTCATCTGTCTGTTGATGTCAGTTTCCGCCTCTTTCTCTCTTTCCTTTAGTCATCTGTCTGTCTGTTGATGTCAGTTTCCCTCTCATTCTCTCTTTCCTTTAGTCATCTGTCTGTTGATGTCAGTTTCTCTCTCTTTCTCTCTTTCCTTTAGTCATCTGTTTGTCTGTTGATGTCAGTTTCCCTCTCTTTCTTTCCTTTAGTCATCTGTCTGTTGATGTCAGTTTCCCTCTTTTTCTATCTTTCCTTTAGTCATCTGTCTGTTGATGTCAGTTCCCCCCTCTTTCTCTCTTTCCTTTAGTCATCTGTCTGTCTGTTGATGTCAGTTTCCCTCTCTTTCCTTTAGTCGTCTGTCTGTCTGTTGATGTCAGTTTCCCTCTCTTTCCTTTAGTCATCTGTCTGTCTGTTGATGTCAGTTTCCCACTCTTTCTCTCTTTCCTTTAGTCATCTGTCTGTTGATGTCAGTTTCCCTCTCTTTCTCTCTTTCCTTTAGTCATCTGTCTGTTGATGTCAGTTTCCCTCTCTTTCTCTCTTTCGTTTAGTCATCTGTCTGTTGATGTCAGTTTCCCTCTCTTTCCTTTAGTCATCTGTCTGTCTGTTGATGTCAGTTTCCCCCTCTTTCTCTCTTTCCTTTAGTCATCTGTCTGTCTGTTGATGTCAGTTTCCCTCTCTTTCTCTCTTTCCTTTACTACTTAGTCATCTGTCTGTCTGTTGATGTCAGTTTCCCTCTCATTCTCTCTTTCCTTTAGTCATCTGTCTGTCCGTTGATGTCGGTTTCCTTCTCTTTCTCTCTTTCCTTTAGTCATCTGTCTGTCTGTTGTGTCAGTTTCCCTCTCTTTCTTCTTTCCTTTAGTCATCTGTCTGTCTCTTGATGTCAGTTTCCCTCTCTTTCCTTTAGTCATCCAGCCAGGATATTTTGGTTACATTTGGTTATAGAAACAAACAGCAGTGACATGATTAACCATGCAGCTTGGTCTTTGGAGTATGGTCCGTCAGCTACTGTAATGTATCCACTGAATGACTGGTGAGTTGATTTAACGTGGTGACAGCCCTGATGTGGCCCTTTGCGGTCGGCTGGGCTATAAGCAACATTATCTTATGTATCCACTGGGTTTGAACTGTCACGATATGTGAGTTTTTTACTCTAAGAAAAAGATCGACATGTGTGAACACAGTGTATGTAATCACATTGTTTTGGTTATCTGTGTGTGCATCCATTGCAGCGACGACACATAGTAAGGGCCAGGATTAGGCGAGAAGAGTTTTATGGGAAAAAAAAATTGCATCTACTTACAAATCATGAGATCTTAAGTGCAATACTTTAAAGACTATTGTGCAATGATTGTATCTGCCTTTCTATTGAAAATATGAATCCTTTGCGACAACACAATCGTCACAATCAAATCTACGAGAAAATTTTCATGAAAAATCGGCTGAATTGTACCAATAGCAAACTCTGTTCAGTACTAAAGATGAACTGAAATTCATTCGTAGAAAGGGTGATGCTTTGTGATAAGGACAAAGCCTTAAAATCAGTGAGTGTTTTTCATTTCATGGTCATCCAGAAACAGGGTCTTTCGTTTTGTTTGTTTGTTGTTTTAAGGTTGTGCCTATTAATACATGTATGTATCTGGGGACTTTCTGTCAGATAATGGCTCAGCTGGCTACAAATAAACTGTCACAAAAACGAGCAGATGTGGACAACATGCTTGTGATGAATTCACGAGAGGAGCATGTCACAGTGGAGGGCTACAGAACCTGATAATCTTTAAAAAGACAATCGCCATAAAAGTATTTAAACTGGAAACGTTGAGCACTTGTACATCAGTTAGTGATTTGCAGCTGATAGACACATTTTGTATTTTACAAAAAATGCGAAAGTGTTATTTTTGAGGAGAGAATTCAACATTGTAAGAAGATAATGGGGTGAATATTCATGCTTGAATTTGAATCGAATTCATGTTACTATGCACACACACACACACAACACACACAGACACACACACACACACACACACACACACACACACACACACACACACACTGTGTGTGTGTGTGTGTGTGTGTGTGTGTGTGTGTGTGTGTGTTTAGGGTGTCTACGTAACCTGGGACTAAGTGCATTTAGCATGCAAAGGGTTGCAACTTTCCAAAAATACTCGACAGGAAGAAGGCAGTGGCTTCCCTTGCTTGTGTCGGTTACGACTTCGATTGACTTGTGTTACATTAGAATGTATTTGCTTTCTGACCAAGTGGATGTCTGTTTCTCTTCGGAATGAAGGGGTGGTTGTGCTGTATGTGTGTCTCTTTATCATGGGAATGAAGGGTGGTTGTGCTGTATGTGTGTCTCTTTATCAGGGGAATGAAGGGGTGGTTGTGCTGTATGTGTTTCTCTTTATCAGGGGAATGAAGGGGTGGTTGTGCTGTATGTGTTTCTCTTTATCAGGGGAATGAAGGGGTGGTTGTGCTGTATGTGTTTCTCTTTATCAGGGGAATGAAGGGGTGGTTGTGCTGTATGTATGTATGTCTCTTTATCAGGGGAATGAAGGGGTGGTTGTGCTGTATGTATGTATGTCTCTTTATCAGGGGAATGAAGGGGTGGTTGTGCTGTATGTGTTTCTCTTTATCAGGGAAATGAAGGGGTGGTTGTGCTGTATGTGTGTTCTCTTTATCAGGGAATGAAGGGGTGGTTGTGCTGTATGTGTGTCTCTTTATCAGGGAGAATGGAGGGTGTGGTGTGTTGCAGTATTGTATTTCTCACCAGTTGTGATCTTCAGGGAAAACAGTTATTATCCTAAACAACAACAACAACAACCAACAACCCAGCTTTGATCCCGGGGAAGAGTCGTGATTCTCAGACGAAGAACGGTTTTCCCTCTTTTCGCCATTCCCCTCCAACACCATAGCTGCTTTCTTGAGGGAGAGAAAAAAAATCGTTGTCGCCTTCAGACGCTTGTATGCTTCCATACATTTTCCAGCCTGTTCATGATTCCAGCTGTCCGCCTGCTCAGAGATGGCACAGCCAATGTTAGGTAGGTACCCAAGGTCTGACCAGCGCGTTGGGTTAATGTGTAGGTCAGGCATCTGCTCAGTCGTAACCACGATATCTCCTCTTAAATTGTCTCATCTTAGTTATTAATTCATTTATCCATCAGCTTTATATCATGTGCTGTGTGGTCTCAAAACTAAGCGGATGTGGTGTAGCGTATATGGACTAGTCCGCATGCAGTGACGCCTCCTTGATGAAACAGAAACCAAAACTTAGATATGAGTTTGTTGTGTTTCTAAAAGAGGAACGGTTTTCGTTTAATCCACGATATTGTGGGAAACAGATCCAGTTTGAAAAAAAATATGCCATCTTCTTCACACCCCCACCCCATTCGGTCTATGGGCCGCACACAACATGAAATGAATGATGATGATTCTCAACACAGCAGTGGTCAAACTACAGGCGGTGCCATTGTATTGCAGTGTCAAGTTTATTGACTGGATTCCAGCCTCTTGGGAAAAACAAACAAACAAACGAACAAAACTCTCTGACAGCAGAGTGAATTCCTGACGAGTGTTTGAAAAACACAAACCTCTAAATGAACCATTCACGTAACCATGAAAAACCCTGTTCAGATAACAAGTCAAGCAGCTTAGACATGTTCCTCAGTTCATGTAACCATGGAAAACCTTGTTCAGATAACAAAAGTCATGCAGCGTAGACATGTTCCTCAGTTCCCATTTCCTGATTAATGACGGCAACAACAACCACGTCACTGCAGTAGCAGCAGCAGCAACAGCAGCAGAAGTAACAGCGGCAGAAGTAACAGCAGTAGCAAGAATAAGGACAAAAACAACAATAACAACTACAACAACAACCATAATCATACTCATTATTGTCATGATCATGATGACAATAATAGCGACAATACAACAACGATAATAATCACAACAAAATACATAATAACTGATTATACTCAAAAGCTTATTTCCACAATTTCTTACACAACGTATGTCCACAAAATGGAAAGTAGACCTATCGAATTAAAAAAAAGTGATCAGACTCGCTGACTTAAAAAAAAAATCTCCATGTTTGGCAATTGTTCCTTGTGCGCACAAATCCCCCTCCCAGTCGAACTCAGGTTCAGCAGTAATCCATCAGCACTGACCGCCATTTCGGAATCTCTGATCATTTGGTTCTCTAGACCCTGACTGCAGGACAATGCAAACCATGGAATCCCCAGAGTAACCGCGATGCGACTGCACACATGCATTATGTCTGAGTTAGCGTGAGCTAGCCCCCAAGCAGGGCCTCAAATACTCAGCACGATGAGAAATGCACCTGCAAACGTTGGTGTATCGGACTGGATAAGTAAGCCGAGTCATCCGATTGAGTGTATGCATCAGGGCATAGTGGGAACATTAAAGGGAGTGGTGGTATCCAGTGTCTGCGTATCATGTATCCATTGAGCACACTCAGACCCCACTGATAATCACACTCATTTTCTCTCAATTTGCTTCAATTTTTGAAAAACTTACTATCTCATTCACATGCATGTTCACTTAAATGTTTAAAAACAAACTGGACCTGTCAACAAATTCTGCCTGTCTCTCTCGGGCCCATGTCACACAACAAGGTTTCAAGGTTGTATGGACAAGGTTTCTTCACAGGCGTTACCACGAACTGCTCAGTGAGTTCGCTAGAAATGATCCATGACAACACGAACCCCATCCCTTCCAGCTACTCCCTAATCCAGCTGTGACCCTATTTCTGCACACAGACATCGACTGTGGATAGGCAAATTCAGAGCTCTGTGGTTCATAGCCGTCAACGAGGGGCGTGCTATGTACATTACCCCCTATATCATATCTCTGCTTCTCTTCTGCTGCTATAAACAAATGTGTAACAGATTTCATGAAGCGTTTGGGCCGTATGTGTAACTCTGGACACAGACCGGAACTACCCCTGCTCACGTCCCATCTTGGGCCATAGAACTCACCTGACATGCTAGCTGTGCATCAGCTGGCAGTGATGAAATAGTGACATTTCCTTCCTTTTGATCTCACTGGAACCACTTGCTGGGCATAAGAAAGAAAAGACGGGCAATCAACTTTCAGATGCAATAAACATTCTCAGAACAATTCCATCGTGAGTGTGAATAATTTGTAAATTCCTTAAGCAACACTTGTTGCGCATTAGTTTCTGGTATTCCAAAACATCATTTCCGACGTATAAAAACAAAAACAGAAAATCAAATTTAAGCTGGGTGGCAACTGACACATATAAAGATGTCATTGATTTCAAGTGAAAGCATTACCAAGATGGCCTTGTAAACAAGATCGCTTCTACCTTTTTTTTTTTCTTTTTCGTTACGTCCTACTTCTTCAAGGCTGGCGACTGTAACATGATGCTGGGTAACGCACTGGGTAACTTGTTTACCTTCGAGGCTTCTCTGACTCAGTCGCTGGGTTATGTTCCATTATCATTCAGTTAAATGCATATTTGAAAGTGGACTTCACAGTTAATGAAGAATAAACTCTTTCTTCGCAGGCATGTCACACGATAATCCATCCATAGCGAAATGCTTCATGCTCGCACCGCAGCGTACCCTGCTAGCTGGCAAAATGATCAGTGATGTCGGCCTCTTTAATTTTGGTGTTTTTTCCCCATGTTTTAATGCTGACCCCTTAGGTTCAGTGGTAATGGAATAACTTGGTCTAAGTAGTAGTTTTCGTCATGTTCAGAGAGAGAGAGAGAAGAGAGAGAGTGAGAGAGAGAGAGAGAGACAGAGAGAGAGCAAAGAAACTGACATGTTAAATTTCCGGTCTGGTCTTTCAATGTCAAGTGAGGCATGGTCACGTGTCTGCTGGCAGCGGCGTTCACTGGGTGATTACGTGAGTTGCAAGAAATGCTTTTTAACAGTGATTAAGAGGTAGTGAACTTAGTTCACGTGTGAAATAACTTCGATATCGTTTTCTATTAAATGTCCGTCACACGGGAAAAGCATGGAACGCAGCGCTGCACGTATTTCGCAAGCAGTGCCGCTTGGCTTCTCTTGTGTGACATGGCGCTTAGAATGAGGCAGGCCATTAGCGACTACATCATGAAGTTAACAAGCCATTAGCGACTACATCATGAAGTTAAGCCATTAGCGACTGCATGAAGTTGAGCAGGTAAAACAAGTCCAAGATATATCACTATTGCAGTTTATGAAGCATTATGCAATAGTGATATATCTTGGACTTGTTTTACCTGCGGGCTTCCAAACTTTAGTTCGAGACTTTTTGAAGATTCTATTGAAGACTGCAGCTCAGAAAGCAACCGCTTTGACCCTATCTCACCAGACCGATCCCCAAAAGAAAACTTGAAATTTTGTCCTAAGTTTGCATCCACCCCTGATTCTAAAACTGATAAAATCCCAAATCATAATGTGCAACTGAACCCCAAATCATTAAGAGAAAAAGATAAACTTAAATGCATAGTCGTAAATTTTCAATCTCTTATTAAGAAAAAGGAAGAACTCAGTAATTTAGTCACCGAAAAAAACATTGATGTTTTAATTGGAACAGAAACTTGGCTAGAAACTGGTAACATCCAGCAGTGAACTTCTAATGGAGATTTTGATATTTATAGAAAGGACAGACCTGGAAAAAGAGGTGGGGGAGTCTTGATTGCCATTAGGAAGAACTTAGCCAGTGAGTTTTTTATATCAAGGCAAAAATAGTGAAAGTTTATTTTGTAGGATTAATTTTAAGAATAAGAGACCTGTCATTGTTGGATCAGTTTACAGACCTCCAGACTCAGATGAAAATGTATGTTCGTCTATCTGCAGAGACATTTCTAACATTGTTTTGGCCATAGGAAGGCAATATTATGGATTGGTGGAGACTTTAATTTACCAGATATTGATTGGGGTGAAGATGCCATACTTGGTAATCAATACAGTAAAAATATTAATACTCAGTTTTTGATGCCACCAAAGACCTTGGATTAGTACAGTCAGTTGAATCACCAACTCGTGGTAAGGCATTCCTGGATTTATTTTTTACCAATTGTCCAGGCGCTTTAGGCAATCAGGAATTAATTGCAGGCCTGGGTGATCATGACATAGTTCTCTTAGAGAGCAACTTTCAACCCTTTCGAAGAAAACCTCCTAAACGTACCATCAGACTCTGGAACCAAGCAGATTTACCAAAATTGCGCAGGGATACTCATGATTTCAGTCGTCTTTTTTTGAGGTCCCATAGTGTTAAAGATAATGTCAGTCATCTTTGGAAGTGTATAAAAAACTAACTTGGAATTTATTATGGATGACAACATACCTACTAAAATAACTTCAAGCAAGAACCACCAGCCATGGATTACTACAAAAACTAAACGTTTGTTGAGAAGGAAACATCGTTTCTTTAAGAAATTGAAACTACATCCTAATTCAGAAAGATTACTGGTTAGGTATAAACATATTAGAGAAGGTGTCAGAGAGAATGTAGACTTGCTCACTCCAATTATGTTAATTCGATGATTTCGGAAGGTGATCATCAAAACAAGAAATTATGGTCTTACATAAGGAGTAAGAGACAGGACAACATTGGGATTCCAGACCTGAGAAACAACCAGAAAAACCTAATACAGGACCCTGAAGGGAAAGCAAACTTACTAAACAAGCAGTTTTGTTCAGTTTTCTCAAATCCCAAACCTTTAATTAACGTCAGACTAAAGGATGATGATAAACTCCCTGAAATGCAAAACATTAAGTAAACAAAGCAGGAGTATTTAAGTTACTGACCAATATCAATGAAAACAAAGCTACTGGTCCCGATGGCGTTCCTGGCAAGCTCTTAAAATTATGTGCCAATGAATTGAGTGAGGTATACCAATTACTTTACCAAGCTTCACTGGACCAGGGAGTAATACCTGATGAGTGGCGAGATGCGAGCATTGTTCCCTTATTCAAAAAGGGTGACAAAACAAAAGCAGAGAACTATAGACCTGTATCTCTTACATCCATATCAGCTAAACTACTTGAACATATAATATATAGTAGCATAATGGACCATCTTGAAAAAATGACTTCTTAAATAACGCCCAGCATGGTTTTAGACAGCGAAGGAGTTGTGAGACTCAACTTATAACAACCCTCAATGATTTTAGTAACTGTCTTAACAACAGACAGCAAATAGATGCAATTTTATTAGACTTTTCTAAAGCCTTTGATAAGGTTGACCATGAGGGCCTGCTGCTTAAATTAGAACACATTGGCATTGGCGGTTCTTTGCTAAAATGGGCTAGATCATTCCTCGTTGGGAGAACGCAGAAAGTTGTTGTGGAAGGGTCGTCATCCCATTGTAAACCAGTTTTGTCAGGTGTACCACAGGGAACTGTTCTGGGGCCCTTGTTTTTCTTAATTTATATAAATGACATAAGTAGAAATCTCTCTCCTGGAACTACTATAAGGCTTTTTGCAGATGACAGTTTAGTATATAGAACAATCAGAAGCAAGAATGATACTCGCATTCTACAAGAAGATCTAAACGCTTTACAAGAGTGGGAAGGAACTTGGAAAATGGAATTTCATCCCCAAAAGTGCTAAGTGTTGCGTATATGTAAACAAACGCTCACCAATTAGATCAGATTATTCTATCCATAATACTATTCTTAAAGAAACTAATGCTGCAAAATATTTAGGCGTGATTATAGATAGTCGTCTCAAATGGAAAGAACATTACAATTTAGTATGTAAGAAAGCAATGACATCTTAGCTTTCTTACACAGGAATATCAATGACTGCCCCCAAAAGGTTAAAGACGACTGCTACAAAACACTGGTTAGACCAGTACTGGAATATGGTTGCTCAGTTTGGGATCCTTACCATCTAAAGGACATTGATAACCTTGAAAATATTCAGAAGAGAGCAGCACTGTTCGTAACAGGGAACCATATCAGAGAAAAGGGGAATACTAGGAAGAACATGAGGAAATTAGAATGGAAACCCTTAGAAGAGAGAAGAGCTTTTATTAAACTTAACACCTTTTTCAAAGGCAGAGCTAAAGTAATTGATATTCCAATGAACAACTAGTATTGAATAAAAGTAGCACCAGGAGTGGCGGTCGGTGTTATACCATACCTGCATCAAATATTGACAGCCACTTACATTCTTTTTATCCCAGTTCTGTACGGCTGTGGAACTCACTGCCGGGTGCCATCAAGATTGCCACAAATGCAATCTCATTCAAAAAACAAATTGATTCGACAGTTTTGAGATCTGCATATTGACGATTTTCTATTTTTACTTCCCCAGATATTTTACTATTACCTGGGCCTGAATTTGGCCATTGCTTTTAACTTCTTGAATATCGAGTGCGACCCCTTGTTGCCAAATTTGCTCCAGGGCCAACAGTCTGATGTTTTATGTTATTTTATTTTACTTTTTAACATGCGCGCTGGTGACCTACTCGTTTTTGAGTGAACCAGTATTTTAGGAAGAAGAAGAAGAGCCCTCTTTAAAGGATGGGTATTCGTTAGTGTGCAGTTGTGCAGTACAGCTACCCCCTAACATCAGGGCCATGTGTGCAGTTGTACCATCATTGTTTGCGATTGTCCTGCGTCACAGACACCAACAATAGTGATGGACTACTCTACCATTTCACTTTGCTTGTATCCATAGGCCCGTACAGCACAACGATAGACCGCCATTCTTGGATCCGTGATCATTTTTGCACGCATACCAAAAGCGCGTGGTGCCTTTACTACCGTTTAGGTCCTCGGTTCAAACGTCGACATGTTGCTCAGTGCTGCGTGCATTTAACCTGCCTCTGGAGGCCAGTTTGGTATCGGATTAGTGTGACAAAAATGCTCATTTCATCACCCTGTACATCAGAAAAAAGAAATCCCGGTAGAAAAAATATAGTTTTGAACATGTCCCGACTTACATTTCTGAAAAAAAAGAGCTTTAATTGACATCTTAAATCTCAATTACGTTACTTGGAATCGTTTCTTTCTCCCCCCGTCCCCCCTCTCTTTTTTTTTGTTAATAGAAAACTGAAGGTTGACCTCGGCACCATCCGAGAACTCCCAACTGGAAAACTCAGTCAGGACAGTGCCTCTCCTCTGCTACCGGTCACCATGTAGCCCAGTGCTACATCTCTTCTCTACTACCGGTCACCATGTAGCCCAGTGCTACGTCATCTACTACCGGTCACCATGTAGCCCAGTGCTACGCCTCTCTTCCTACACCTACACCTACACCGAACATCCGACCTGGACAGGAATGGCTGCATCAGATCAGTCGCCCAAGACACAACGCATTCAAAAGGCATTGGTACGGTCAGGTATTAAGATCAGCCCAAGACACAACGCATTCAAAAGGCATTGGTACGGTCAGGTATTAAGATCAGCCCAAGATACAACGCATTCAAAAGGCATTGTACGGTCAGGTATTAAGATCAGCCCAAACACAACGCATTCAAAAGGCATTGATACGGTCAGGTATTAAGATCGCCCAAAACACAACGCATCTCAAAAGGCATGATACGGTCAGGTATTAAGATCAGCCCAAAACACAACGCATTCAAGCAGTGTACGTCAGTATTAAGATCACCCAAAACACAACGCATTCAAAGCATTGGTACGGTCAGGTATTAAGACAAATGTCAACGCTCTTGATGACAGAAAGAAAAATAGCAAGGAGCTGTGCCGTTTCCGAATGGACAGGGAGTCCACACCAGAATGACAGGGAGTCCACACCAAAGGACAGGGAGTCCACACGCAGAATGGACAGGGAGTCCACAGACGCAGAGTCCAAGCCTTTGCAGACAACTAACAAACAAAGAGAACCTGCGAACTGTTCTTCAAGACGACGTCCCAGTGGCTCTTGACGAGTCAGGGTCAAAAAGACGGTGGGTAACAGCACACATCTCTTTGATATCTTGACCAAATGGTCACGGGTGTCAAGATGGCGTCTGTAGCTTCGCTGTTTCAGTATCCGTATACAAACACAGCAGATTATCTCTTCGCGGTTGTAGCATTTATGACCATTTTGGTATCCAGAGACTAAAACTCATCACGGGTTCCAAAATGGAGGCTGGCAGCAATAATGCGCACGCAGGCCTGTTCCTCCCGTCGCTCTTCTTGTCCGTCACTGTCACGTCAGACCGATGTCACCCATGTCCACTGGACACACTGTCTGTCACCCCTGTCCACATGGACACACTGTCTGTCACCCCTGTCCACTGGACACACTGTCCTGTCACCCCTGTCTACTGGACACACTGTCTGTCACCCCTGTCTACTGGACACACTGTCAGCCCTGTCCACTGGACACACTGTCAGCCCTGTCCACTGGACACCACTGTCACCCCTGTCCACTGGACACACTGTCACCCTGTCCCACTGGACACACTGTCTGTCAACCCCTGTCCACTGGACACACTGTCTGTCACCCCTGTCCACTGGACACACTGTCTGTCACCCCTGTCCACTGGACACACTGTCCACCCCTGTCCACTGGACACACTGTCACCCTGTCCACTGGACACACTGTCACCCCTGTCCACTGGACACACTTGTCTGTCACCCCTGTACACTGGACACACTGTCTGTCACGCTTCTCCACTGGACACCTGTCTGTCACCCCTGTCCACTGGACACACTGTCTGTCACCCCTGTCCACTGGACACACTGTCACCCCTGTCCAGTGGACACACTGTCTGTCACCCCTGTCCACTGGACACACTGTCACCCCTGTCCACTGGACACACTGTCACCCCTGTCCACTGGACACACTGTCACCCCTGTCCACTGGACACACTGTCCCCCCATGTCCACTGGACACACTGTCTGTCACCCCTGTCCACTGGACACACTGTCTGCCACCCCCTCTCCACTGGACACACTGTCACCCCTGTCCACTGGACACACTGTCTGTCACCCTGTCCACTGGACACACTGTCACCCCTGTCCACTGACACACTGTCTGTCACCCCTGTCCACTGGGCACACGTCACCCCTGTCCACTGACACACTGCTCCCTTCCTGACAACTCACCTGTCCACTGGACACATGTCTGTCACCCTGTCCTCTGGACACACTGTCTGTCACCCCTCCACTGACACACTGTCACCCTGTCACGACACACTGTACCATGTATGGCCATGTCACCCCTGTCCACTGGACACACTGTCACCCCTGTCCACGGACACACTGTCTGTCACCCCTGTCCATGGACACACTGGTACCCTGTCATGGACAAAAGTCACCCTAGTCTATGGACACACTGTCACCTTCCACTGGAAACACTGTCACCCTGTCCACTGGACAACTGTTCACCCCTGTCAATGGACACACTGTCACCCCTGTCAACGGCACACTGTACTGTCATGCACCTTACCCTTCCACTGGACACACTGTCACCCCTGTCCAATGGACACACTGTCATCCCTGTCCATGGACACAACCTGTCACCGCACTGGACACACTGGATGCCACTGGTCCAAACCTGTCCACTGGACACACTGTCACCCCTGTCCACTGACACACTGTCACCCCTGTCCACTGGACACATGTCACCCTGTCCACTGGACACACTGTCACCCCTGTCCACTGGACACAGTCACCCTGTCACTGGACACACTGTCTACCCCTGTTCACTGGACACACTGTCACCCCTGTCACTGGACACACTGTCTGTCACCGTTACACTGGACACACATGTCACCTCCTGTCCACTGACAACTGTCACCCCTATCATGGACACACTTCTGTCACCGTGTCCACACACATGTCCCCGTCCATGGCACACTTCGTCACCCCTGTACATGTCACACGTCTGCACACTGCATGCCCTGTCACCCCTGTCCACTGACACACTGTCTGTCACCCCTGTCCACTGGACACATTGGTCACCCCTGTCCACTGGACACACTGTCACCCCTGTACACTGGACACACTGTCTGTCACCCCTGTCCACTGGACACACTGTCACCCTGTCACTGGACACACTGTCTGTCCCCTGTCCACTGGACACACTGTCACCCCTGTCCACTGGACACACTGTCTGTCACCCCTGTCCACTGGACACACTGTCTGTCACCCCTGTCCACTGGACACACTGTCACCCCTGTACACTGGACACACTGTCTGTCACCCCTGTCCACTGGAAACACGTCGTCACCCCTTCCACTGGACACACTGTCACCCCTGTCCACTGGACACACTGTCACCCCTGTCCACTGGACACACTGTCTGTCACCCCTGTCCACTGGACACACTGTCTGTCCCCCCTCTCCACTGGACACACTGTCTGCCCACCCTGTCCACTGGACACACTGTCTGTCACCCCTGTCCACTGAACACATCTGTCACCCCTATCCACTGGACACACTGTCACCCCTGTCCACTGGACACACTGTCTGTCACCCCTGTCCACTGGACACACTGTCACCCCTGTCCACTGGACACACTGTCTGTCACCCCTATCCACTGGACACACTGTCCCCCTGTCCACTGGACACACTTGTCACCCCTGTCCACTGGACACACTGTCCACCCCTGTCCACTGGACACACTGTCACCCCTGTCCACTGGAAACCAGTCATCCTGTCCATGGACACACGTCACGACTGTCCACTGGACACACTGTCTCACCCCTGTCCACTGGACACACTGTCGTCACCCCTGTCCACTGAACACACTGTCACCCCAGTCCACTGGACACACTGTCTGTCACCCCTGTCCACTGGACACACTGTCTGTCGCCCCCTGTCCACTGGACACACTGTCGTCACCCCTGTCCACTGGACACACTGTCACCCTGTCCACTGGACACACTGTCACCCCTGTCCACTGGACACACGTCTGTCACCCCTGCCCACTGGACACACTGTCTGTCACCCCTGTCCACTGGACACACTGTCTGTCACCCCTGTCCACTGGACACACTGTCACCCCTGTCCACTGGACACACTGTCACCCCTGTCCACTGGACACACTGTCTGTCACCCCTGTCCACTGGACACACTGTATGTCACCCCTGTCCACTGGACCCACTGTCACCCCTGTCCACTGGACACACTGTCACCCCTGTCCACTGACACACTGTCACCCCTGTCCACTGGACACACTTTCTGTCACCCCTGTCCACTGGACACACTGTCTGTCACCCCTGTCCACTGGACACACTGTCTGTAACCCCTGTCCACTGGACACACTGTCACCCCTGTCTACTGGACACACTGTCTGTCACCCTGTCCACTGGAAACACTGTCACCCCTGTCCACTGGACACACTGTCTGTCACCCCTGTCCACTGGACACACTGTCACCCCTGTCGACTGGACACACTGTCACCCCTGTCCACTGGACACACTGTCACCCCTGTCCACTGGACACACTGTCACCCCTGTCCAATGGACACACTGTCATCCCTGTCCACTGGACACACTGTCTGTCACTCCTGTCCACTGGACACACTGTCTGTCACCCCTGTCCACTGGACACACTGTCAGCCCTGTCCACTGGACACACTGTCACCCCTGTCCACTGGACACACTGTCACCCCTGTCCACTGGACACACTGTCATCCCTGTCCACTGGACACACTGTCACCCCTGTCCACTGGACACACTGTCACCCCTGTCCACTGGACACACTGTCACCCCTGTCACTGGACACACTGTCACCCCTGTAACACTGGACACACTGTCTGTCACCCCTGTCCACTGGACACACTGTCACCCCTGTCCACTGGACACACTGTCACCCCTATACACTGGACACACTGTCTGTCACCCCTGTCCACTGGACACACTGTCACCCCTGTCCACTGGACACACTGTCACCCCTGTACACTGGACACACTGTCTGTCACCCCTGTCCACTGGACACACTGTCACCCCTGTCCACTGGACACACTGTCTGTCACCCCTGTCCACTGGACACACTGTCACCCCTGTCCACTGGACACACTGTCACCCCTGTACACTGGACACACTGTCTGTCACCCCTGTCCACTGGACACACTGTCACCCCTGTACACTGGACACACTGTCTGTCACCCCTGTCCACTGGACACACTGTCACCCCTGTCCACTGGTACACACTGTCTGTCACCCCTGTCCACTGGACACACTGTCTGTCACCCCTGTCCACTGGACACACTGTCACCCCTGTACACTGGACACACTGTCTGTCACCCCTGTCCACTGAAACACTGCCCACCCCTTTCCACTGACACACTGTCACCCCTGTCCACTGGACACACTGTCACCCCCTGTCCACTGGACACACTGTCTGTCACCCCTGTACACTGGACACACTGTCTGTCCACCCTTCTCCACTGGACACACTGTCTGTCACCCCTGTCCACTGGACACACTGTCTGTCACCCCTGTCCACTGGACACACTGTCACCCCTATCCACTGGACACACTGTCACCCCTGTCCACTGGACACACTGTCTGTCACCCCTGTCCACTGGACACACTGTCACCCCTGTCCACTGGACACACTGTCTGCACCCCTATCCACTGGACACACTGTCACCCCTGTCCACTGGACACACTGTCACCCCTGTCCACTGGACACACTGTCCACCCCTGTCCACTGGACACACTGTCACCCCGTCCTGACACACTGTCATCCCGTCACTGGACACACTGTCACGACTGTCCACTGGACACACTGTCTGTCACCCCTGTCCACTGGACACACTGTCTGTCACCCCTGTCCACTGAACACACTGTCACCCCAGTCCACTGGACACACTGTCTGTCACCCCTGTCCACTGGACACACTGTCTGTCGCCCCTGTCCACTGGACACACTGTCTGTCCACCCCTGTCCACTGGACACACTGTCACCCCTGTCCACTGGACACACTGTCACCCCTGTCCACTGGACACACTGTCTGTCACCCCTGCCCACTGGACACACTGTCTGTCACCCCTGTCCACTGGACACACTGTCTGTCACCCCTGTCCACTGGACACACTGTCACCCCTGTCCACTGGACACACGACTCACCCCTGTCCACTGGACACACTGTCTGTCACCCCTGTCCACTGGACACACTGTATGTCACCCCTGTCCACTGGACACACTGTCACCCACACTGTCTGTCACCCCTGTCCACTGGACACACTGTCTGTCACCCCTGTCCACTGGACACACTGTCACCCCTGTCCACTGGACACACTGTCACCCCTGTCCACTGGACACACTGTCACCCCTGTCCACTGGACACACTGTCTGTCACCCCTGTCCACTGGACACACTGTCTGTCACCCCTGTCCACTGGACACACTGTCACCCCTATCCACTGGACACATTGTCACCCCTGTCCAATGGACACACTGTCATCCCTGTCCACTGGACACACAGTCTGTCGCCCCTGTCCACTGGACACACTGTCACCCCTGTCCACTGGACACACTGTCTGTCACCCCTGTCCACTGGACACAACTGTCTGTCACCCCTGTCCACTGGACACACTGTCTGTCACCCCTGTCCACTGGACACACTGTCACCCCTGTCCACTGGACACACTGTCACCCCTGTCCACTGGACACACTGTCTGTCACCCCTGTCCACTGGACACACTGTCACCCCTGTACACTGGACACACTGTCTGTCACCCCTGTCTACTGGACACACTGTCTGTCACCCCTGTCCACTGGACACACTGTCAGCCCTGTCCACTGGACACACTGTCACCCTGTCCAGGACACACTGTCCCCTGTCCACTGGACACACTGTCCCCCTGTCCACTGGACACACTGTCTGTCACCCCTGTCCACTGGACACACTGTCTGCCACCCCTCTCCACTGGACACACTGTCACCCCTGTCCACTGGACACACTGTCTGTCACCCCTGTCCACTGGACACACTGTCTGCCACCCTCTCTCCACTGGACACACTGTCACCCCTGTCCACTGGACACACTGTCTGTCACCCCTGTCCACTGGACACACTGTCACCCCTGTCCACTGGACACACTGTCACTCCTGTCCACTGGACAACACTGTCACCCCTGTCCACTGGACACACTGTCACCCCTCTCCACTGGACACACTGTCACCCCTGTCCACTGGACACACTGTCTGCCACCCCTCTCCACTGGACACACTGTCACCCCTGTCCACTGGACACACTGTCTGTCACCCCTGTCCACTGGACACACTGTCTGTCACCCCTGTCCACTGGACACACTGTCTGTCACCCCTGTCTACTGGACACACTGTACCTGTCACTGACCATGTCACCCCTGTCTACTGGACACACTGTCACCCTGTCCACTGACACACGTCACCCCTGTCCACTGGACACACTGTCTGTCACCCCTGTCCACTGGACACACTGTCTGTCACCCCTGTCCACTGGACACACTGTCTGTCACCCCTGTCCACTGGACACACTGTCTGTAAACCCTGTCCACTGGACACACTGTCTGTCACCCCTGTCCACTGGACACACAGTCACCTCTGTCCACTGGACACACTGTCACCCCTGTCTACTGGACACAGTGTCACCCCTGTCCACTGGACACACTGTCTGTCACCCCTGTCTACTGGACACACTGTCTGTCACCCCTGTCCACTGGACACACTGTCACCCCTGTCCACTGGACACACTGTCTGTCACCCCTGTCCACTGGACACACTGTCTGTCACCCCTGTCCACTGGACACACTGTCTGTCACCCCTGTCCACTGGACACAATGTCTGTCACCCCTGTCCACTGGACACACTGTCTGTCACCCCTGTCCACTGGACACACTGTCTTTCACCCCTGTCCACTGGACACACTGTCACCCCTGTCCACTACACACACTGTCACCCCTGTCCACTGGACACATGTCTGTCACCCTGTCCACTGGACACACTGTCTGTCACCCCTGTCCACCGGACACACTGTCTGTCACCCCTGTCCACTGGACACACTGTCACCCCTGTCCACTGGACACACTGTCTGTCACCCCTGTCCACCGGACACACTGTCTGTCACCCCTGTCCACTGGACACACTGTCACCCCTGTCCACTGGACACACTGTCACCCCTGTACACTGGACACACTGTCACCCTGTCCACTGGACACACTGTCTGTCACCCCTGTCCGCTGGACACACTGTCTGTCACCCCTGTCCACTGGACACACTGTCACCCCTGTCCACTGGACACACTGTCACCCCTGTCCACTGGACACACTGTCTGTCACCCCTGTCCACTGGACACACTGTCACCCCTGTCCACTGGACACACTGTCTGTCACCCCTCTCCACTGGACACACTGTCTGTCACCCCTGTCCACTGGACACACTGTCTGTCACCCCTGTCCACTGGACACACTGTCTGTCACCCCTGTCTACTGGACACACATGTCACCCCTGTCCACTGGACACACTGTCACCCCTGTCCACTGGACACACTGTCACCCCTGTCCACTGGACACACTGTCTGTCACCCCTGTCCACTGGACACACTGTCACCCCTGTCCCACGGGACACACTGTCACCCCTGTACACTGGACACACTGTCACCCCTGTCCACTGGACACACTGTCTGTCACCCCTGTCCACACTGTCACCCCTGTCCACTAGACACACTGCCCACCCCCTGTCCACTGGACCACACTGTCACCCCTGTCCACTGGACACACTGTCTGTCACCCTGTCCACTGGCACACTGTCTGTCACCCCTGTCCACTGGACACACTGTCACCCCTGTCCACTGGACACACTGTCTGTCACCCCTGTACACTGGACACACTGTCTGTCACCCCTGTCCACTGGACACAGTCTGTCTGTCACCCCATGTACACTAGACACACTGTCTGTCACCCCTGTCCACTGGACACACTGTCACCCCTGTACACTGGACACACTGTCACCCCTGTCCACTGGACACACTATCACCCCTGTCCACTGGACACACTGTCACCCCGTACACTGGACACACTGTCTGTCACCCCTGTCCACTGGACACACTGTCTGTCACCCCTGTCCACTGGACACACTGTCACCCCTGTCCACTGGACACACTGTCACCCCTGTCCACTGGACACACTGTCACCCCTGTCCACTGGACACACTGTCTGTCACCCCTGTCCACTGGACACACTGTCTGTCACCCCTGTCCACTGGACACACTGTCACCCCTGTCCACTGGACACACTGTCTGTCACCCCTGTCCACTGGACACACTGTCACCCCTGTCCACTGGACACACTCCTGTCACCCCTGTCCACTGGAAATACTCTGTGTCCACTGTCTAACGCGGACAAAGAGTGGCGGCACTTTTGGTCACTCCGTTTCGTTACTTCGGTTTGTCACTCCGACACGTTTTGTCACTCTGACACGTTTTGGCACACCGTTTTGTCACTCCGACACGTTTTGTCACACCCGTTTTGGCACTCCGAGACGTTTTGTCACTCCAAAACGTTTTGTCACCCCATAACGTTTTGTCCACTCCATAACTTTTTGTCAGTCTAAAACGTTTTGTCACTCCGACACGTTTTGTTACGTTTTGTCACTCTGACACGTTTTTGTCACTCCGACAGGTTTTGTCACTCCGTTTTGTCACTCTGACACGCTTTGTCACTCTGTTTTGTCTCTGCAACACGTTTTGTCACTCCGATACGTTTTGTCACTCCGACACGTTTTGTCACATTTTGTCACTCCGACACATTTTGTCAAACCGACACGTTTTGTCACCTCGACACGTTTTGTCCACTCCGACACGTTTTGTCACTTCACTCCGACACGTTTTGTCACTCCGACACGTTTCGTCATTCCAACACGTTCTGTCACTCCGACACGTTTTGTCACTTCACACTAACACGTTTTGTCACTCCGACACGTTTTGTCACTTCACACTAACACGTTTTGTCACTTCACACTAACACGTTTTGTCACTTCACACTAACACGTTTTGTCACTCCGACACGTTTTGTCACTTCGCACTAACACGTTTTTGTCACTCCGACACGTTTTTCATTTCACTCCGACACGTTTCGTCATTCCAACACGTTTTGTCATTCCAACACGTTTTGTCATTCCGACCAAGTGTGTCTTTAGACACAGCACGTTCTTGTAACACGGTAACTCTGACACGCTTTTGTCACAGTGCCATAGTGTGTATTTCATTCCTGCACTTTCAGCTATCGGCACATTTTGCCGCTGTGTCACAGTGCCATAGCGGGGATTTCATTCCTGCACTTTCATCTATCGGCACATTTTGCCGCTGTGTCACAGTGCCATAGCCTGCATTTTATTCCTGCACGTTCATCTATCGGCACATTTTGCCGCTGTGTCACAGTGCCATAGCGGGGATTTCATTCCTGCACTTTCATCTATCGGCACATTTTGCCGCTGTGTCACAGTGCCATAGCCTGCATTTCATTC
>CM031595.1:182148637-182156915 GCA_018398815.1 Conus ventricosus
GTGACCAGCGAGGGCTGAAAGAGTTCTGGTAGTGGATGTCCCGATAGCAGTGCGGGTGAAAGGGGAGAGGTCAGAGGTCAGAGGATGTCCCAGGGTTGGTGACCAGTCGCACGCCTTCGTGCAGCGGGATGGCCCGGTGACGACACGGCAGGATGTTGGGCAGGGGCCGGCGCAGAGTCCCCGGGAAGAGGAGCCCCGCGAAGCCCACACTGGCCATCATGGCGCGAAGACGACGAAAGGCACGGTGTAGTGTAAGCTTCCTGCACCACATAAAGGCACGGTGTATGGTAAGCTTCCTGCACACACAAAGGCACGGTGTAGTGGTAAGCTTCCTGCACATACACACAAAGGCACGGTGTAGTGGTAAGCTTCCTGCACATACACACAAAGGCACGGTGTAGTGGGTAAGCTTCCTGCACATACACACAAAGGCACGGTTGTAGTGGTAAGCTTCCTGCATACACAAAGGCACGGTGTAGTGGTAAGCTTCCTGCATACACAAAGGCACGGTGTAGTGGTAAGCTTCCTGTACATACACACAAAGGCACGGTGTAGTGGTAAGCTTCCTGCACAAAGAGACCAGCGATCAGCGCGGCGGCAGAATTGTTGACACGAACGGGAAAGACCCAAACAAAGAGACAAAGGAAGAAATAATGACAGTAGCAAGCAAACAAACAAACAACAAACAAAAACGAACAAACAATCAATCAAACATACAAGCAAACAAGTACGCAAACAACGATGAAATAAACAAAAATAAAACAGCACCACATTCCTCCCTCTCCTCTCCCCTCCCTTCCCCCCTAGTTCACCCTCCCCCCCTTCCCCCATCCACCTTCATAAAACAAACAAAAAAAAAAAAAAAGGGGGGGGGGGGGGGGGGGAGAAACCCACCAAATATCCTATTCCTTGCGTATGTGCAAGGACGCACGTCCGTACATAAACATGAATCCTGTCCATAGAACATCAAATAATGTGCTTCTTGATTCTGCGTATTCTTGTATATCTTGATTCGACTTGGAAGTAACTGGTGTATTTGATTTCTTTAGTTTGTTGAAGCTCTGGAGAAAGCGAAATCGTAAATTTGTGGGAGAAGACGACTTTACAATTTGATGAAAATGCAAACGACAATCCCCTCTAACCCCCCCCCCCCCCCCCTCCCCTAACCCTCTACCATCCCCATCCACTTCCGCTCACTCCCAAACATGTTTTCCATCCTGACCAATGTCAGGTGAAATCCGTCCCTTTAGCAGGACATGCTGGTGGTAATGTGCTGGACCTAGGGCTGGTGCATTGACATTCATAGGCCAAGGAATTCTGAACATTTCTACTGCTTCAACGTGATGGGGAAAGAGTGCACGGCAAAGGGATCACACCTACCTCTCGAGAGCTTTGTCTATGATAAAGTTTAACAGATGTTCATAAAGAGAATATGTGCTAGCAATATATGTCTGTCTGTAATATGTGTGAGTGAGTGTGTGTGTGTGTATGTGTGTGTGTGTGTGTGTGGTGTGTGTGTGTGTGTGTGTGTGTGTGTGTGTGTGTGTGCGCGTGCGCGCGCGCGTGCGTATGTGTGACAGAGAGAGAGAGAGAGAGAGAGAGAGAGAGAGAGAGAGAGAGAGAGAGAGAGAGAGAGAGAGAGAGAGATTGGTTGATAATATTTATTTCCAAGGGCAACAGATACGCAAATATGTGCTTTTTTCTTTCTTTTTTTTTTTTTTTGAGAGAGAGAGGAGAGAGAGAGAGAGAGAGAGAGAGAGAGAGAGAGAGAGAGATTAGGCCCAGTGTTACGCTCCGAGAAAACTGCAGCCAGTGAAAGGAATCTAAGCTTGTTGTAAACCCTCAGGCTAGATCGCTTCTAGCTGCTTTCTGGAATCGCCCTTCCCCAACATCCACCCCCCCCCCCCCCACCCCTATGTCTGTGTCTCTGTCTGTCTGTCTGTTTGTCTCTCTCTCTCCCTTGGCTGCCTGCCTGCCTGCCTCTCTGTCTGTCTCTCTGTCTCTGTCTCTCTCTGTGCCTGCCTGTTGTCTGTCTGCCTGACAGTCAGTCTGTCTTCTGGTCTCTCTTGCCTGCTGTCTGTATGTCTGCCTGCATGTCTGTCTGTCTGTCAGTCTGTCTGTCTCACCCCCTGCCTGCAGTCTGTCTGTCTGTCTGTCTGTCTCTCTCTGCCTGCCTACCTGTTTCAGTTTGTGTCTGGTGTCTTTCTGTCTAACTGCCTGTCTGCCTGTCGGGTCTGTCTGTCTCCCATGACTGCCTGCCTGCCTACCTGCCTTCTGTCTGTCTGTCTGTCTGCTCTCTCTCACAGCCTCCTGCCTGTCCATCTGTCTGTCTTTCTGTCTATCTGCCTGTCTGTCTGTCTGTCTCTTTCTCTGCCTGCCTACCTATCTGTCTGTCTACCTGTCTGGTCTGTCTGTCTGTCTCTCTTGTAGCACCACACATCACCCCGTCAAACACGCACCACACCACATCACATCAGACACACCAACACCGCACCACACCACATACACAAACACGCACCTACACCTCCATCCCCACCCCGCACCCCCATCCCTCCTAGAGAGAGAGAGAGAGAGAGAGAGAGGAGACGGAGAGAGAGAGAGAGAGGTAGAGAAGAAAGAAGAGAAGAGAAGAGAGAGAGAGAGGAGGGTTGGGGGAGAGTTTGATCAATGACCAATGACGGGATGAACACACAACACACACACACAACACACACACACACACACACACACACACCACAACACACCAACCACACAACACCCCACCACAACACATACACACACACACACACTGGACACACAACACACACACACACACACCACACACACACACACACACACACACACACACAGACACACACCACACACACACACAACACATCACACACACACACACATGGACACACAACACACATATAGACAACACACACACACATGCACACACACACACACACACACAACAACACACACACACACCACACACACACAAAACAACACACACACATTGAACAGAGACAGCAAAATGACAGCACCCATCAATAATAGAAAAAGAATAATCTGAACATTGGAAGGATGGCATGAGCGCTCGTGAACTTAAGAAATAAAGTGGTCGAGAAAAGACAAAAAGAAATGTGAGCGATACGCACGCGCGCGCACGCGCGCACGCACGCACGCACGCACGCGCACGCACGCACGCACGCTCGCACGCACGCACACACACACACACACACACACACACACACACACACACACACACCACAACACACACACAACAGAGAGAGAGAGGGGAGAGAGAGAGAGAGAGAGAGAGAGAGAGAGAGAGAGAGAGAGAGAGAGAAGAGAGAGAGAGAGAGAGAGAGCAGTTCGCGATAATTGTGTGAAATGGATTCACGGTTATTTTACGCCAAACCTTGTTGCGGAATCTACAAATTGAATTATAAAAGTAATTAATTGCAAACCCTCGAGCGAAAACTGGAACAACACCCAAATGCTTTCTTCTTTTCGCCAAAGCAAAATAAAACAAAAACTTAAAAAAATCTTAAATCATCTCGATGCATTTTTCTATGAAATCATCTACCACAAACAGACCAGCTAGCCAATCAATCAAATCAATCAATCGATCGATCGATCGATCGATCAATCGATCGATCGAATCGACCGACCGACCGACCGACCGACCGACCGACCGACCGATCGATCGATCATCGATCGATCGATCAATCATCAATCAATCAATCAATCAATCAATCGTTCAGTCAGTCAGTCAGTCAGTCAGTCAGCAGTCCAGTCAGTCAGTCAGTCAATCAGTCAATCACTCAATCAATTAATCAATGAATCGATCAATGAATCAATGAGTGAATCAATGAATGAACTGATCAGTCAGTCAATCAATCAATCAATCATCAATCAATCAATCAATCAATCAATCAATCAATCAAGTCAATCAATCAATCAATCAATCAATCAATCATCAACCAATCAATCAATCAATCAATCAATCAATCAATCAATCATCAAACGTCATTCAGTGAGTCCGTCAGTAAGTCAGTTAGTCTTTCAATCAATTAATCAATGAATTGATCAATGAATCAATGAATAAATCGATGAATCAATGAAACAATGAATGAAATCAATCAGCCAGTCAGTCAGTCAATCAATCAATCAATTAAACAATCAATCCATCAACCAATCAATCGATCAGTCTGTCAGTCAGTCAATAAATCAATCAATTAGTCAATTATTCAATCAATCAATAAATCAATCGATGAATCAGCCAATTCATCGATCAGTCAGTCTGTCAGTCAATCAATTAATCAACTGATCCATGAATGAATGAATTAATCATGAAACCAATGGATCAGTGAATTAACTGATCAATGAATCAGTCGTCAATGAGAACGATCAATCAATCAATCAATCAAGCAAGCAAGCAAGCAAGCAAGCAAGTGATGCATCGATCGATAAATCATCACCAATCAGTCAGTCGACGATCGATCGATCGATCAGCGATCAGTCGCCGGTCGGTCCGTCGGTATATCAATCAATCATCAATCAATCAATCAATCAATCAATCAATCAATCAATCAATCAATCAATCATCAATCAATCAATCAATCTGTCAGCCCCCAATTCCTCTCCATCCATTCTCCTATCATCAGTCTCATGTCACAGAAAGTGATGTAGTCGACTGGTTGTTCCCCCTTTTTACTACCAGTCTGGCCCCGAAGTAACACGTGTAACATGGCTTTCCCCGCTTGGCTCCCATTTCAAAGCTATGTTATGGGGGCCCCTCTGCACTCACTCCACCTCTTCATTGGAAGGCTCACAAACACCGGGTAGAATACTCAAACATGGATGTGGGAGACTCAGAAAATGGAATAAACATACAAAATGTAGATGGAAATCTCACCAAATGCAGGTAGAATACGAACACAACGCTGACATGACACTCACAAATAGCAGATGGAGACTCACAAAATCCCGGCAGAAATACTCACAACTGGCTGATAGCATGCTTCACAGAATGCGGGTAGATCGGTCACGAAACAAGATAGAATACTCACAGAATACAGACAGATAAACCACAAACGATGAAAAAGATATTCACAAACTGCAGAAGAGTCACAAACTGCAGACACAAGAGTCACAAACTGCAGACACAAGAGTCACAAACTGCAGACACAAGAATCACAAACTGCAGACACAAGAGTCACAAACTGCAGACAGAAGGGTCACAAACTGCAGACAGAAGGGTCACAAACTGCAGACAGAAGGGTCACAAACTGCAGACAGAAGGGTCACAAACTGCAGACAGAAGAGTCACAAACTGCAGACAGAAGGGGTCAAACTGCAGACAGAAGAGTCACAAACTGCAGACAGAAGGGTCACAACTGCAGACAAAGGGTCACAAACTGCATACAGAAGGGTCACAAACTGCTGGTAGAATACTCACAAGAAAGACGAACGCCTCGGCCAGTAAAGAGCCCCCTGTGACAGCAATGACGCCCACGGCCACTCCCATACATCTGTCACACACATTACACATCTGTCACAACATGATACAGCCCTCATCATACATCTGTCACAACATGATACAGCCCTCATCATACATCTGTCACAACATGTACAGCCCTTATCATACATCTGTCAACAACATGATACAGCCTCATCATACATCTGTCACAACATGATACAGCCCTCATCATGCACCTTTCACAACATGATACAGCCCTCATCATACATCTGTCACAACATGATACAGCCCCATCATACATCTGTCACAACACGATACAGCCCTCATCATACATCGCACGCCCACGGCACACTGCATACATCTGTACACACATTACACACTGTCAACATAATCAGCACACATTACACTGTGTCACAACATGATACAGCCCTCATCATACACCTTTCACAACATGATACAGCACATCATCATACATCTGTCACAACATGATACAGCCCTCATCATACATCTGTCACAACATGATACAGCCCTCATCATACATCTGTCACACATGATACAGCCCTCATCATACACCTTTCACAACATGATACAGCCCTCATCATACATCTGTCACACATGATGCAGCCCTCATCATACATCTGTCACACATGATACAGCCTCATCATACACATTTCACAACATGATACAGCCTCATCATACATCTGTCACAACATGATACAGCCCATCATCATCGTCCAACATGATACAGCCTATCATACCCTTTCACAACATGATACAGCCCTCATCATACATCTGTCACAACATGATACAGCCCTCAATCATACACTTTCACAACATGATCAGCCCTCATCATACATCTGTCACAACATAATACAGCCCTCATCATACATCTGTCACAACTGATACAGTCCTCATTATACATCTGTCACAACATGATACAGCCTCTCAACCACCTTTCTCAAAGACTCGCTACATCATACACCTTTCACAACAGATACAGCCCTCATCATACAGTCTGTCACAACATAATTACAGCCTCATCATACATCTGTCACAACATGATACAGCCCTCATCATACATCTGTCACAACACGATCAGCCTATCATACACCTTTCACTACTGATTCAGCCCTATCATACATCAAACACAAATGATACAACCCTCACATACTCTGCCACAAACATGATACAGCCCTCATCATACATCTGACAACAACATGAATCAACCCTCATCATACATCTGACACAACATGATACAGCCCTCATCTACATCTGTCACAATGAACAGAGCCTCATCATACATGTGTCACATGATACAGCCCTCATCATACATCTGTCACAACATGATACAGCCCCCCATCATACATCTGTCACAACAACATATAAGCCCTCACATACATCTGTCACGACCGGTATAAGCTCCCTATACATCTGTCCACATACATCTGTCACAAATAATACAGCACACATTAACATGTGTCACAACATAATACAGCCCTCATCCTACACCTTTCACAACATATAAGCCCTCATCATACATTGTACACAACATGATACAGCCCTCATCATACATCTGTCACAACACGATACAGCCCTCATCATACATCTGTACACACATGATACAGCCCTCATCATACATCTTTCACAACATGATACAGCCTCATCATACATCTGTCACACACATGATGCAGCCCTCATCATACTCTGTCACAACATGATACAGCCCTCATCATACACATCTTCACAACACTGATATACAGCCTCTCATACATCTGTCACAACAATGATACAGCCCTCACATACATCTGTCACAACATGATACAGCCCTCCATACACCTTTCACAACATGATTACAGCCCTCATCATACATCTGTCACAACATGATACAGCCCTCATCATACACCTTTCACAACATGATACAGCGCTCATCATACATCTGTCACAACAACATAATACAGCCCTAATCATACATCTGTCACAACATGATACGTCCTCTCATACATCTGTCACAACATGATACAGCCCTCATCATACACTTTCAACAACATGATAGCCCTCATCATACACCTTTCAAACAACATGATACAGCCCTCATCATACATCTGTCACAACATATACAGCCCTCTCATACATCTGTCACAAAACATGATTACAGCCCTCATCATACATCTGTCACAACACGATACAGCCCTCATCATCACTTACACATTGATAAGCCCTCATCATACATCTACACAACATGATACACCCTCATCATACATCTGCCACAACATGATACACCCTCATCATACATCTGACAACAAATTATACACCCCTCATCATACATCTGACACAACATGATACAGCCCTCATTACATCTGTCACACATGACACAGCGCTCATCATACATGTGTACATGTACAGCCCTCATCATACATCTAGTCACACATGATACAGCCCTCATCATACATCTGTCACAACATGATCAGCCCTCATCATACATCTGTCAAATGATACAGCCCTATCATACATCTGTCACAACATGATCAGCCCATCATACATCTGTCACAACATGATGCACACATATGCATCTGTCACAACATGATACAACCCTCATCATGATCGCACAACATGATAACCCTCATATAATCTGTTACACATGATACACATACATTATACATCTTCACAATGATACAGCACCATAAAAAACTGTCCAACATCATACAGACAATCATAAACTGTCCACAACATAGGACATATTTACATCTGTCACATAATATAGTCCCCACTATATAGACTCGTCTAACCATCTGTCACGCGACACGAATT
>CM031595.1:182157015-182174515 GCA_018398815.1 Conus ventricosus
TGAGATTATCTGTATTTGTTACCGTTCGTCCCTGTGTTTGTTTTGAACTGTATTGAAGATCAAAAAGGCTGTGCCATCTTTTTTTCTCTAAAAGTTTAAAATTTTTGCCAAGTCATTACTAAACGACGAAGATTTTTTAGCCGGTCACGAAAGGTTTTTGTCCAGGGTAAATACGGGGTGGGTAATCTTCCTTTTCGTTTTATTTCCCATCCGACGACAAAACCCTACAAATTTTTGGGGTTCCTTTTTCGTTTTTTTTGTTTCCCGGTAGCCTTTCCCCACCCTTTCCCCCTCTATATAATCTTTTTTCATCATCCTCCCCCTACCGAAACTGCCCCCGGGTTTCCGCAGGCCTCGCTGACAGGCCCCGACATGCATGCCTCAGTTTTTCTGGGAATTTCTCGTGTCTACTCACCCAGAACAAGCCGGTTTTTGTCGCGGTGCCCGCTCTTGGCACTTTGGGAAGTCCCCTCGGCCGAAGACATATCTTCCCTGGTAGCGTTTTCGGGTTCAGTTTTCATTGGGTTTTGTTTTTTTTTCATTGAATTTTTTCCCCTCACCCCGGGAGTGCTATCCTTCTTTGGGAGGGGCATAGGGTTTTTTGTGGTTGGCGTTTGGGGAGCTCTTTTCCCTCTGCCCAGGCTGGGGCTGTGGCTCCGCCAATCTTTTCCCCCCGTCGGGAATTTGGGAGCCTGGGGGGGATACGCTGGTTTTTCAGGACAGAGCATAGCACACGCTAGCTTTAAAACCTGTTGGTAAGTACTTTTGTTTCCTTGAGAAGGCTTCTTCGCGTATTTTTTCCCCACGGTTCGGTAAAATAAATCACTTATTAAAATTTAAAAAGGGGTGAGGAAAAATTCTTTCTACGTTAGTTTCCTCAAAAAATTTTTTGCGTGTTCTGCGGGTTTTTTCGCCTGCTTCTTGTGCAGGTTTGTTTTAGTTGTCCTGCAAAAATCTGTGATGTGAGATATTCCCGGGTCGAGATGGCTCACGCATAGAGCAAAAGAAAAAGTTTTTTTGAAATTTAGTGTCCGTCACTTTCTAATTTTACAATATTATTTGTTTTTTGGCGGAGACTAAGACCTGTTTTATTTGGTTGGAGAGAAATTTTTTGACTCTGGGGTTTTAGCCGCGGTGTGTTTTTTTTGAGGGAAAAAGTTTACCGGGGGGGGGTGTGGGACACTCATCCCCCCTTCTTTTAGTCATTGTTTTCTCCTCCCCATTTTTTTCGTTTTCTTTAAGCAAAATTACTTGGTGAAATGTTTGGGGGTGAGTGTTCATTATAGCAAAATCCATTTTAATATATAAAAGAGCAAAAAATGCCTACGGGGAGGGTTTCAAAATATTTATGTTTTTTTTTTTTAATTTAAAGGAAGCCCCAGTGTTGCTCTCACCTTTTGATTCAATGCATATTCGTTCAAAATGTTCCTCCAAGTCATTTTTGGTTTGAACTAGAGGGATAAATTTTAAAGGGAAGGGTTGACTCGGGGCAAATTTTCAGGTTTGCTTTAACGTTAGTTAATTAGATAGGCCTTACATGTGTGACAGACTTTACCAATAAAAGCCCCTGTTCCCCACCTCAAAATTTTTTTTTCGATGGACGCCTACTTTCTTTTTGGGGAGGGGACCTCATTTTTCTGCTTTTCATTTTTCTATCGGCTGTTTTCCCCCTTTTATCCCCCCTCGTCACCCTTCTTGTTTTGGCCTCGCCCAAACCGACCACAACCCACTGCCCAAAGGGGAACATATTCCAGATGGTACTGACCCCAGCCTTGGGGCTTGTTTGTTTGCTTTTTTTGGTTTCTCTGGTGTTCGGGGTCTGGCGACCTCGGAACTCCCGAGCCTACCCCCTTTGGTTTTTTCCCCGGGGTTCCGGTCGGCTGTACCCCTCGGAACTCCCGGGCCTACCCCTCCTTGGCCGCGGTGCTGGGGAGAGCTGCTGAGACAGGGCGGAGGGGTGCTTGTGCTTCCCTGACGCAAAATCCCGACTTCCATCAAGACACAAAGCTTGGATGACAAGATGAGGTTAGTTGAAAGTGCCCGGGTGGTGGGGTAGTGGTCCAGGCCCCTCGTTTCCCCTTCTTTTTTTTTTTTCTTTTTTTTTTTTTTCTTTCTCTTTTCCCTTCCTTTCCTGAAAATTCAGGCCCGTGAGTAACATATTTAGATTGCTATTTCCCTTTGAAAAAAAAAATAGAGAGGGAATTTTGGGGGATTTCCCCGGACTGGTGGGTTTTAAAAGTTTTCCTTTATTTTTTTATTTTTACCCCTACTATAGTTTTTCTCCTGCACCGCCTTCTTTTCCCCCCCTTTTTCCTGCCTTTCCCTGTCCCCCTTCTGCCAGTGTTCCCCCCCCACTTAGTGGTGTGCGCATGGAGTGTGTTCAATGTGCAAAAAAATTGTCTTTTAGGATGTCCTGGGGCCTTGGCTTTGTGGTGATGTGGGATGGGGGTGCCCGACTCCACCCCTGTGGTCGGGGCCGTCGGACCCCTAGTACCTACAGCCTGCACTTGTTTCCCCACACATAAATTTTTCACCCCTCTTGAAAATTTAAATTTTTACTGTATTTAAAACAAAAAGGCTGTGCCCTCTGAATTTGTTAATTGTGTTTGTTCTTTCCGTAATGTTGCTGTCGTTGAACAGATAAAGGGGATAAGGGAACTTGGGAAAACCTTTTTGGGGGGCCCATTTGTTCTGTTGCCTGTGTTGGCAATCCCAAACGATTTGATTCTAACAGCATTTATTTTAAGTTATGGGCTGTAATTAATTTAAACCTAGGGAAAAAAAATTACCCTACTTTTTTATTATTTACAATTTTTTGGTATCAATCCTTTTGGCAACCCAAATTTTAGATTCAGGCAAGCGTTGGACGAACTTCACACAACAAACCCCAAAGGGCATGAAAAAACTCCTTGATAGTATTGTTTAAAAAAGGGGCCTTGGGAACAAAATTTGAAAAAAAATCACATCAAACAGGGTCCCGGGTGCCTGAACAAAATTTTTCATTTGACACGCCAATTTTACTGCCTTTTAAACTTCGAAAAACAAATCACCAGTCCTCATAACGTAGACCCACCCCCCCCGCGGGCCCCGCGGGGCCCCATTACATAGAGTTCTAGGGGGCCACAAGCTCTCGCAGGGTGAAACAAGGCGGCTGATACAACAGCGGACAGACTCCTCCGGAAAACATCCTATCCGCGGCCCCCATTTCCTTTCCAAAGTACAGCACGCCTCAAAAACTTACTTAATCGAGGAAAAAAAAACTTTCATCCTTTAGGCAGGTCGCAACGCAATCGGGGTCCACATTCACTGTCATCGCCTTTGGCCGAGAGGAGAGAGCGAGAGGAAAGAGAGAGAGAGAGAAGAGAGAGAGAGAGAGAAGAAAGAAGAGAGGAGAGAGAGAGAGAGAAGGGGAGAGAGAGAAAGAGAGAGAGAAGAAAGAAAAAGAAAGAGAGAAGGGGAAAAAGAAGGAGAAGAGAAAGAAGAGAAGAAAGAGAGAGAAGAAAAAAAAGAGAGAGAGAAGAAAGAGAGAAAAGGAGAGAGAAAAGGGGGAAAAGAGAGAGAGAGAGGAAAGAGAGAAGAGAGAGGAAAAGAAAGAAAGAGAAAAGAGAGAGAGAAAGAAAAAAGAGAGAGAGGAGGAGAGAAGGGGAGGAGAGAAAGAGAGAGAGAGAGAAAAAGAAGAGAGAGAGAAAAAAGAGGAGAGGGAAAAGAGAGAGAGAGAGAAAAGAGAGAAAAGAGAAGGAAAGAAGAGAGAAAGAAGAAGGGAAAAAAGAGAGAAAGAGAGAGAGAAAAAGAGAGAGAGAGAAAAAAGAAGAGAGAAAGAAGAGAGAGAAAAGAAGAGAGAAAGAGGGAAAGAAAGAGAGAGGAGAGAGAGAAAAGAGAGAGGACTCAAAACTTATTTACTCAAGGGTAGAGATTTTAGGCGCCTATTTTTCCCAATTTTCCTTTCTATTCCCAACATTTTACTAAACAACTGCACATATTAAAAACAGAAAAAATGAAGAAAATGCAACTTTTATATTTAAAATAACAATTTTAAAAAAGAAAAATAATTAAAAGAAAAAAAAAAAAAAAAAAAAAACCATTACAAAATTACAAAACACAGTCAGACACGTACGCGCTGTTGCCGCTCACATCGCATGCAAGCCCACACACTTACACGCACGCATGCGCATACCCCACATCCACACCACACACACACCACACCCACACACACACACACCACACCACCACACACACCACACACACACACACACACACACTACACACACATTCTTCTTAGCTAATAATAGATGGAAGCTAAAAGTAGGGCGTTTGAGTGAGACTATGATCAAATGGTTAGATTTATTGTTCCAGTTATTGTTTTTAACGGTGCTGCTCGATGTGAAGGACCGGTCTGTGAAAAGGAGATTGACTGTTTCGTGGCAGAGGAGGAAGAGAGTTCCAAAGATGGACCAAAATGCAAAACTAGATTTGATTTGACAAATCAATGCGGCACACGTGGGTAAAAGTGTAATTATTTAGAATCATATACGCGTTGTGCCATTTTTGGAATATTAAATAAAAACTCATCAAGATTATGTTGGCGCATTTGTATTGCATGGAACTTTAAACTTTTTGTACGGCTCTGATTATAGGTCAGTTGGCTCTGACACGTGGTTAACATCATTAGTTTTTGCCGATTTTGCCCCGTGGTTGTTTAGAGCTCTGTCGGGAAGATTCAGCTTAATTACCCGTATATGAATTGAGATTGATCTTTTTTTATGTGATTTTCCAACGGCCCACTCCAGACGTGGACGCCCCATCATAGTTGATGTGTGAGAAAGGCAACAATAATGCGGCTTCAAAAATATAATTTCCAGGACTATGTTGGGTCAAACATCATTAAGAATCTGAGTTGATATTGTGTAAAAACAAATTGGCGAGCCAACTGATTGCAAATCATGTTTTATATGTGATTGCCAATTTACATTTTAAAGTTTCTCCTCAATAGATTCACGCCTAAGACACGGAGTGGTGTCGGTAACCCTCCTCGATCATGGTTTCACTCATTTTTAGTTCTCAACATATGATGATGTCGTTGATGTTTCTTGTCGCGATGCTAAGGACATACATTTCGTTTTTTGGTTTTTGTGCGGAAGAGTAACTAGGACCATTCGGTATTGGTTGCACATTCTAAGACATCAGTGAGATACTTTGTGTTCTGTAAACCGCTATTTGATACGGACATGATGTTTTGTATCTCTATCAGTGAAAGAGAACTACTCGTCAGCGAACAGATCACAGCTGGTAATAATTGTGCAGATATGTGCCATCGATAGTAGGTCATTTAGTTTCAATAAAATACAGAAGATGAAAGGAGCAGAAGGGAGGGTCCAAAGGTCAGAGCCTTGTGGAAAACGCCACACGACCCTCACTATTCCTTCAGAGGATATATGTACCGTTTAAGTAATCACGATGGTCCTGCTTTAAGACTTGGAACTGAAAAGAAAGGTGACTACTGCCGGAATTTTGATTTTATTTTGAAATATGCAGTCATTTTTTTTTTCTATTATATGTCTGTGGTCTACAAGATTCAAACACGCTTTCTTAAAATCTAGGAAAACAGTTCCAGTGAGTGTTTTTCTTTCGTTGATGGCTGTTAGGCATGTATCACAGAAGGCGTGTTTTTAACGGCAGGTTGTCGCTGGCCATGAGTGATTTCGACGACAAGCCTGGATCTGAAATGGAGTGGAAACAGGTTGTTGTGAATCAATATCTTCCTTAGTTTAGCTTAGGTGTTTTGTGAACATGACTCTAGAGGTTGTCGATACAAGGAATAAAAGAGGTATTGGTCCTAAAATTGTTTTTTTTAATCAGTGAGATCTCTTGATTGGGCTATGGGAACCACTTTTGGCTGCCTTTAGTCCCATGGGAAGACCATTCTTGATCAATACAACAATATTATAAACTACGTTATAAGGGTTCTCATCAATGTAAGGTATAGAGCTAGCTTGAGCTATATTTAGAATAGAAGCATTTTTAACGTTATCTCGGACCCAGTGCTTTTTTTATTTTTAATTTCTTTGAAATTTAAGGAACCAACTTCATTAATAGCAAGTAAGGGGATGATAAATGAAATCTCTTGTATTCGAATCGTTTTTGACAAAACGATTGAAAGAACAGCTGGGGAGTTTTCATTCAGCGATTTAAATAATTGTCGAACGGGCAGCCGATTCTCCCGTTTTGTACTTGAACTTCCAGTTACCGAAAGGAAATGATTGTTGAAGTGTTACAGACCACATGTCAGCAGTTTTATTGTTTTTTTTCTCGACTTGTCAGGTGATTTCATTAAACAGCTAGCAATCATTCATAATGATTGCTGTATCTGTATTCCCCTCGTTTGCGTTTATACAGTTTCCTAAAAATGCTCAGATTGTGATTTTTCTAACTAGCATCTGATACTCTGTTTCTCTGCTTTATTATTTCATCTACTTTTTTTGCGGTTGTTTTAAGTGCACCTTTGTGCCATTCTATAATAATGTCTTTTGTCAGCCAGCCTGGGAAGGTACAAGGTACTTGTGTTTTGTTTTACCCTTATTTTTCTTCTAAGTGGGGCATGTTTATAACGTTGAGAGAAGTATTACACCCAGGGATTATACGCTCTCAATTGGAGCTGTGGAATTGACGTAATGTTAGTGAAAGGTGCTAAGCTTAATAGCTCGAGGAAAAAAATAATCACTTACTGAAAATTTTTGAAGAGCAGCGACGATTATTGAAGGTTTGTGTGGCCCTTATTCTGTTGCTTTGGAAGTTTAAAGCCAAGTGCACAAAATGAGACAGTGGTCGCTTCTGCTTTTGTTTTCCGCCCACTGATATGTTAGAAACCATGGCCCTGTCACTTTTGTTTTGTTTGTGTTAGATATGATCAGCAATATGTAGACAGATAATATCGTTTTGCGATTCTAGTTGGATTATGAAATAAGCTGATGCAAGCAAAGAGTGTGGTGGTCGCATCCCTAGGCAGGCTCTGCCGTTTTTTTACAGATCAATGTTAAAATCACGCAGATGAGGGACAATTTGGATAGCTATTTTATTACATCATCATCCTCGTGTAGCAATAGGTTCGTTATACCAAAGGAAAGTGGGCAGCGAGGATGGATTCCTTTACACATATTCAATACTAGAAGAGGGGCTGAGTTGGCGGGTTTTACCTGCAGCCACATGGACTTCATTTATAGGGTTTCAAGGTCACGCGCCTTTTTGTACAAGAGCGATGCTTCTTGAAGAATCATATATTTCCAAGTCCCTGTTTCACCCGAGTGATGTTGCATCGTGTCGGCACCCATGTTTATAGTTCGTTATGGATAACAGCTGTATAGTGATAGGAAACGGGAGTCAAGGCGAGTTTCACTAAGACCATGCAGATGAATAGAAGGGGAATTCGTTTAGAAGAAAGAAAACAGACATCATATGAATCTTATGTGGCAGATGATAATTAAACAATTAGGTCGACCAATGCGTTAATCCAGCCATCAGTTAGTATTACATTACAATGGGCCATTGTCTGAATTCTAGAGTAAAGTCCCTGAGCAATAAAACAAAACAGATATACTGTTACAACAACAATTAAATATAAAATCAGCAATATGTTAAAACAACAATCGAAAATATAAAAATCAGCAATCATAAAATATTCAAGAACAACTAAACAAAATTCGAAATAAAGCAGGGCAATGAAAGTTCAGTCCAAAGGACAATTCAAGTATGCGTATGATAACAATATTCAGGGATAAAGTATGACCCCAACCAAGACATATGTCGCTTTCAAGACTGTCCGAGGGGCGGTCACAATAGTACAGTCATCCACAAGTAACTAAGCAATACCGGGGATGAAAGATGGGGGGGGGGGGGGCGGGGGCGGGGGCCGGGAGGGGGGGGTGGACGGGGGGCGGGCGGCGGGAGGGGATAGGGGGCGGGGGGGATGGGTGAAACGGGAGGAAGGAGCGGGGGGAGACGCGCAGGGCGGTGGGGGCGGGAGGCAGGGGGGGGGGGGGGCCGGGGGGGGGGGGGGCGGAAAAACGGTCGGCGAGGGGGGGTTGGGCGGGAGGAGCGGGCGGGGGCCACGGGAGCGGGAGGGCTACGGGAGGTGGGGGGGAGAGGGGGGGCGGCGGCCCGGGAGGGGGCGGGGCGGGAGGGTGGAGATGAGAGGATGGGGGGACGGGGGGGGGCGGGGCGGGAGGGGGGGGAGCAGGGGGGGGGGGCTGGAGGCGGGGGTGGGGGGGGAACGGGAAGGGGTGGGAACGGGGGAAGGGAAGGGAACAAGAGGGGAGGGAGGGGGAAAGGGAGCGGGGGGGATGGGAACGGGAGGGAGGGAGGAAGGGAAAGGTGAGGGAACGGGGGGGGGAAGGGCGGGAGGGGGGGGGGACAAGGGGAACGGGAAAACAACGAGGCAGGACGGGGGGGCGGGGGGAGAGGGGGGGATCATCGGAGCGGTAGACCGGCGCGAGGAGGACCAGGAGCGGGGGGGCTGAAGGGTGGAACAAGGGGGGGGGGGGGAGGCGGCGGGGGCGGGAGGGGCGGGGAAGGGGGGGAGGGGGGCGGGAGGAAGGCGAGGAAGGAAGAGCCCGGGTGAGGGGGGGGGGGCGGGATAGAAAGGGCTGAGGAGCGGGAGGGCGGGTGGGGGCCGGTTGCAAGGGGCGGCGTGCGGCGGGGATCGGGGGCGGGCTGAGGGTGGGGGAACAAAGAGGACTGTCAGGTGTTGGGGGAGGGGGGAAGGGAAGGGGGAGTCAGTTGCCTGTCGATGGGAAGGTGAAAGGTGAGTGAGACGGAAGCAAGCAGCGGACAGAGGGAGCGAAAGGAAGGAAAAGGAGGGGAAAGAAGACACGGCCTGGGGGTGAGGGGGGGGGTGAGTGAGGGGGGGAAGGAGCGGAGAGGGTTTCGGTTTTTTGTGGAGATGAGAGGCAGGGGGATCTCAATTGGGGTAAATTGGGGCGGGGGGGATCAACGGGGAGGGGAAATGGGTAAGGTTAGGAAGGGCTCGGGCCCTTGCAACTTGGAAGGCGACAGAGACAGCAAGCTTTGTTATCTGAATTCCGGTTACCGGAAGTTCTGTATTAAGCAGGGGACACGTAGCATGAGGGAAGACATAAGGTATTTGTTTGCATTTGTGTCACAAGGATTGAAAGGCAGAGGCCAGGGAGAAGGGGAGGAATGGAGAAGTGAATGAAAAGAGAGGCCAAATGGGGGGGGGGGTGAAGGAGAAGAGGAAAGGGAGCGGGGGAAACATAAGGGCATGCTGTCTGGGAGGTCTGTTAAAGTACGGCATGGGGGCACATTGATGGTGGGAAAAAGGTTTCATTGGAAAAAAGATACACTGGTTTGTCTGGTGGACAATTGCAGGAGCATTGTTTCCAACGTGAATGTTTGAGCTACGTATTGTTGAACTGTCTCTGGCGGCGTGTGTGTTGGGGTAAATTTGTAGAATAAGAATCAGGAAGATTTCTACTGACTGGGGTACATGGGCTGCTGCACACTCCGCGGAACTCACGTAGGGAAGGATGCTTGACTTGGTTTTCTTGTAATTTTGAACAGACTGTGATCGGTACGGTTATGTTGCAATGGGCTGTTCCTCGACCATAGCTCTGGGTTTGCCCCATTACCCGGTATTTTCATTCAGTGGAGGGGGTTCACACAGAGTGCCAGAATCTGAATGATTTGCTGTAACCAGAGCCGACAAGCCACTGGCAGACAGGTGACTTACCATACGATGTGTAATAGCTCTTTGAAACGATCCTAAGATTTTGATCAACGAATTTGTTTTCTAAACAAAAAAATGACACTTCTTTCGGCAAATAGGACATGCAGTACCCTATTCATCAATGAATGAATTTTCAAAGGAATATAGGTTTTCTAGGAAGTGAGAGCAGAGAGTTGACAGCATTTTTTGCGCAGGAATAAACTCTTTTCAACTCTGTACCACAAGGATTGACCAAAGTCCTGCTGAAGGCCGTTGTGTTCTTACAGAGTAGTGTTTGTGAAGGACGTTTCCCACCACATGGCAATGCCACCCGCGCTTGCACATCCCTCTCCTTATTATGCACAATCTCTGGTAGGAAGCTGTTGACGGTCAGTCACCTTAGCCCCAGGCCATTGTGAGTACATGCGCGTGAATATGCCCTGTCCTGTCCAGTCTCTGCTCTGTCGGTCAACTATGACTGAAGGTTAGAATCCCACAATGAATTGTTGCAGTTTTGGCCTTTCGGGGGAAGGGGAGGGAAAAAAATGGGGGAAGACGAGGATCCTTGATTTTGGAGTGAGTTAGATTGAGCTTCGGGGTCAGAGACTGCTGTGGTATTACATATGACAGGGGGTGTTTGGTCGTGGAGGGTGGGTGGAAGTTATTGTGACGTCAGTTGCTGTCTGTCAAAGGATGGTTTTTTGCCTGGTGTCAGTGAAAGAAGCAGTTCGGTTAGGTCACAGCGGTTCGAGTGACAGTATTGTTCTTTGTCAGCCGTCAACAACCACTAGGATTAGTACACACGTCGCTAGATTGATTCCTGTTGTTTTTAGTGACTGGCCCTTACTGCGTTAATTTTTAATTTTTTGAGGGACTTTACAGTGGACGTGGTATGGTGCTCTGACATGACAGTCACGGTCGACTGATTTCAAGAGGTGCTTTCCTTTTGACGGTTTCAGGCACACTGATACAATCGACTTCGTTTGCTCTTTGAGTGATGGCGTTCAGTGTGTTGCAACCTCATCTTGCAGATCTGTCAATTTTCTCCTGGCATCGTCTGTTTTTAAAATTAATATCCTCAGTTTGTTGTAATCTGAGTTTTATTATTGCATCAAGGCTTTTGATTGCAAGATATACAGACAGATGCCGTGAAAAGAAAATGAGAAGCACTGGTTGCATTCTTTTGCGTCTAGTGCTTGTACTGGCATTGTGTCATGGTGTCGTGGGGTGTCTGTGTTTTTGTCAGTCGAAATGGGGCCCTTTCTGTGGTGGATGGCCCGTCAGTCTGACCAGTAGGTCTGTTCTTAATCTCTGGAGGGTGTGGGGTCTGTAGTGTCATTTGGTTGGCTCTGTGGCTGTTTTTCTTGGTGGGGTGCGGTAGGGGGTCTGCTGTCAACTGTTGTTGGTTTCTTTTTTTGTTTTCTCATGTGGGGGTAGTGCGGGTCAGTGTTCATTTTTTAGTTGTTTTATCTGGGGGGTAGTGGGTGCGGGTCAGCTTTGTCATTGAGTAGTTGTTTTTTCTGGCCGGTGTGGGTGTTGTCAGTCGAGTGTCATTGGTGCGTTGTTTTATCTAGGGGTTGTTAGTCGGGAGTCATGTGGCATGGCCAGCTGTTCTTTCTGGGGTTGTGGGGACAGTGGCACTTGGTATTGTTATCTCTGGGGGGTAGTGAGTGTCAGTTGTCACTCGGTTGTTGTTTTCTCTGGGGTAGTGGGGGCGGGGGTCAGTGTCACTGGGTAGTTGTTATCTTGGGGGTAGTGGGGCGGTCGTCAGGGTCATGGCAGACTCTTTGACATCAGTGTTGACCTCATGTGACGGTGAATCACACGTTTGAGGAGGAAACTCCGTTCGGTTTCAGGAAAGCTGACGTGGTTGCTGGATCTGTATCCGCCAAGGAGCTCAGTGATAACGTGGCCTTCACTTGAGTTCCGTGCATTGTCCTGCTTGTCATGTTGGCATCGTCCTCGGTTGGTGGATGTAGCCATGGCTGTGCCTATTTCCCTCACCATGGCTGGCTCCATGCCAGTGTCTTGTGGAGTTTGCCACAATGGCTCAATATTTAAATCGTCTTTTGCCCATGCCCTCACACTTAAAAAACCTTGGACTAAGCATGACAGCCAGCACACTTTTGTCTTGTTGTTTTTTTAGGAATAATAGTGTTATTAGTCGAGGATTTTTTTCAGTGTCATGCTTGTACTTCTGCAACAAATGTATTAGCTAAATTGTATTTGGAAACCTCTCCTCTCAGCACCAGCGGTATATTTGTTAACTTTATTGCCCATCTCCCTGTCTTCACATATTATGTTGAACGGGAGAGGCAGGGACAGTGGGTCATTTAAGATTTAAGGTAGCGAAGGAGCTAACGCACACGACAATGAGTGAGAGTTCTGAGGATGGGAACACCTAAAAGTTTTCTGGTTTCGTGTCAAGCGTGGCTTTAATAATTAATAATAAATAATAATAATTATGGGGATTTATATAGCGCCTTCCACGGCACAAGGCGCTTTACAAAGGCAGAAAAAAATACAAATTGCTAAATGTAAAGAAATGCATTAAAAAACGACTCAGAAAATGAAAAAAAACAAAGGCTCTCTCGCATTCTCTCCCACACGCACACACACTCTCACGCATAGACACACATACATAACAGTCGCAATAATCACAAACTATTTAGCGATCCACAGAGACAACAAGAGTCAATCAACTATCAGGTAATAACTGTCTTCTTAATATTGTTTGAAAAGGTGGGTTTTCAGAGAGGTTTTGAAGGAAGAAAAGGTTTGAGAATGTCTTAAATCATAGGGGAGTTTTATTCCAGAGTTTGGGAGCTGCGTATGAAAAGCTCGTTCACCATGCTGTTTACGATGGGGACGGTAATGCGGAAAGCGGAAGGTCCTGGTGTCGGTGGAGGAACGAAGCATTCGTGATGGGACGTATACTTGAAGGAGATCGGAAAGATAGGCAGGGGCATCGCCAGTGAAAATCTTGAAGCAAAGACAACAACATTTGTATTTAATTCTTTCTTCAACAGGGAGCCAGTGCAACTTTTTCAGGAGAGGGCTGCAGGGTTGGGTCCTAGGAGATTTGCAAATGAGACGGGCTGCAGAGTTCTGTACACATTGGAGTGGTTGGATGACAGTTGAGGGACAGCCAAGGAGAACACAGTTGCAGTAATCTAGCCTTGAAAGGATGTAGGATGAAACGAGAGTTTTTGTGGCGTCTTCAGTGAGATAGGGTCGAATAGCAGCAATTCGTTTAAGTTCCATGTAAGCTAACTGACAAGTTTTTTGTGACATGCTGCTTCATTGAGAGGTCGCTATCAAGGAGAACACCAAGGTCACGAACAGTCTTTGAAAATTCGATAGTGCTGGAACCTAATGTCAAAGAAGAGGGAGCGGATCAGGGCCATGATATGACTGCTTTGAAAAACGGATGGCTTCAGTCTTCTCACAGTTTAATTTAAGCTTATTTGCTGACATCCAGGTCTCAATATCAGAAGTACAAGATTGAAGAGTAGAGACAAGGGGTGAGTAGTCATCGATGACAGAGGAGTGGAGCAGCTGAGTATCATCCGCAAACATTTCGTGTGAAACGGAATGGCCGTGGATAACATTAGACAGTGGAGTGGTGTACAAAATAAAGAGGACCGGTCCCAGCATGGATCCCTGAGGTACGCCAAACTGGAGGTTAGATTCATCAGAACGGTGGTCACCTACTTGAATGAACTGTTTCCTGTCTAGAAGATAAGAACGAAACCAATTTAAAGCTGTTTCCCTGATGCCACATGTGTATTTCAAACGAGAGAGAAGGATTTCATGGTCTATGGTGTCAAAGGCTGCCGAAAGATCTAGCAAAAGAAGGACAGAAATTTTGTTTTCGTCTAAGGAATTTAGAATATCATTGAGAATGCGAAGGATGGTGGTCTCCGTGCTGTGCCCAGGGCGATAGGCTGACTGATGTGGTGTGAGTAAGTTGTTTGAGGCCAGATGGTCAGAGAGCTGTTGAAGAATGACTTTCTCAAGAATTTTGGATAGGAAAGGAAGATTTGAGATGGGTCTGTAGTTTTTGAGAACGTTGGGATCAAGACTGCTTTTCTTAAGTAGAGGTTTAACAAGGGCGGTCTTAAAGTCAGTGGGAACTGTGCCAGAGGACAGAGACTCGTTAAGAATTTTGGTGATGGTAGGAAGGAGAGAGTCAAGGTGTTCAAAGAGGAGTGGGGTGGGAATGGGGTCAAGGTCACAGGATGTTTTCGCAGACTGTGTGATGATTTTACGAACAGTCTGCTCGGACACTGGCAAAAACTCACAGAGTGTGGTACCGTTAAAAACAACAGACTGATCTGAAGTATCTGAGGATGGGGAGAAAGCGTTTCGAATTGTCTGAATTTTGTGGGCGAAAAACTGAGAAAACAAACCAGGAAGTTGTGACGGCTCATGAGTGGACGGCATTACAACATTTGCAGCCTTACCCAACATGCTAGTGACAGTTCTAAACAGTTCTTTACATGAGGATGCTGCTGCAACTTTGGAAGAATAAAATGCGGTTTTAGCTTGATGGACAAACTGTACGACTTTCTGTTTGGCAGCATCATAAATTTGCTTGTGTATTGTCAGTCTAGATGATACCCAGCGCCGCTCGGCTCGACGTCGCTCGCGTTTCAATTTTCGCAGCTCAGGTGCAATTGAATTGTACCACGGAGCCGGGCGACGCCAGTGTACCGTCCGCTGACGTACAGGCGCATGCTTATCCAAGACTTTTCTAAGACCAGTGTTCAGATCAGTAAGTGTTACGTCAGGCGTGATAATGTTAGCGATGTCATGAGAAAAATCAGCAGGGTCAATCTTATGAATGGCACGAACAAATTTGAATTGGGGTGCTGACTTTTGCTTTGGAACACTGAGATGGCACATTAAACTATAGTGATCAGACATCAAATCATAATAACACTTAGCAGAATGCAAGAGACCGTCAGTGTCACGAAAAATCACAAGATCAAGAATGTGACCACTTGCTGGATAAGTGGGTTCATCAATGGCCTGAGAAAGGCCACACGTCTCTAAGAGTTTCCGGAACCTCCTAACTCTGGGATCACTCAAGTCGTCATAATGAACATTAAAGTCACCGATGACCAGAAGATCGCCGTCACGCGTGGCGGCAAAGTCAAGGAGATCAGGGAACTCTTCGTAGAATCTTGAATCAAGCAGTTTGTTCCTTTTACTGGGCGGGGTCCGATACACGCACAGCAGACGGATCCGTTGATTCTGCAAAGTCAGAAGTAGCTCAGCCACTTCAAAAGTGGTGTGGGAGAAGGGGAAGGTGGAATTGACATGGCAGTAAGACACGAGACACTCTTTGATGATCAGCACGATCCCACCACCACTCTTGGCAGTGGCACCAGTTCACGGGGGAAATTGTAGAGTTTATAACCCGGGGGTGTCAAATCAGCACATTTACTCTCATCACCTGACTCACGAAGCCACGTTTCTGACACCATCATAATGTCAACGTCGTAGTCGGTCATGAAGTCAGCGATTGCAGTGCGTTTCTGACGTGTTTTAAGGGCATTACCACGAACAGACTGGGCATTCAGGTGACAGACACAGAGCTGATTTGGAAGATCAGAGCCCTGTACAGGAACGCTATCAAGTTCTCGAGGTTGGCACTCGAAGCACAGGTCAGCGCGGTCGACACGTCAGGGGAGCTGAGGGAGGAGTCAAGATCAGTGACAGAAGAAATATTGGTTGTAGAATGTTGTTGACTGATAACTACAGGAATCTGCCGGCGTTTTCTGGTGCCACCTCGGGACGATCGGTGGCGTGGCAGACGGTAACCAATAGACAGTTCTTTCAAACAACTGATCAGATCGGGGTCGAGGTCATGGTGTGCCACTGTTTGTTTACATGCTAACAGCTGATTTCGTGTATAAGAATAGCAGGCACAACCAAAGTTCAATGTACGAAGCGCCTCCGTGCTACACGTAGTGTCAGCTAGCGGCAGCGTGGGACGGTGAAAGTGGGTCGTAGCATGTGCAAGTTGCCGGGGATGCCGGCCGAAAATGGCGGACTGCCACGCTGATTCAAAAGAAAAAATCTCACCGATAGAATCATGAAGAAGAACATCGTCCTGACGTGAAGTGGAGCATACATAATCCAACACCAATCCATCATGCAGCACTCTAACAAATATCAAAACTGTACACACAGTCAAACCACATGAAAACGATGAAAACTGACGGAGCTAAGATCGGCCGTGCCTGCCAGGCGACCTGACCTTCACACCAGTTTAGGGTTGTCTGACTGTACACTACTAACAGCAGACTGCATCGTCAATTACTGTGGACGACTTGACCATGTTGGAGGGGGGGGGGGGGGGGATTACATGTAGACTGCGACGGCCATCCTGGCCGTGGAAGACGTGATGTACTGCAGTTGTAACTTGTGAAGATGTAGTGTTAAGCACAACACAGACAGGATGGAGTGGGGAAAACCGGAACAAAGGAACACGGGTTGACGAGGTCCATCTGATCTCCACCACAAACTGATTAGCTGGCTTTTACAGCCCACTTGTACACACACTGGCCATAGACACGAACAGTCGTCCCTTGTATAAACTTCAGGCCGGGGCTGTTTCCTCGGCAAGGGGATCGGCTTACAGGGTGACGACATATGAGGCCACTTAGGGCGCCTGGAGGATCACTGCTTCAACAGCTGGAAGCAATCAAGGCGTCTCGCCGTTCGTCCGCAGCACAACACCACATAAAGCGGTTGAAGAAATCTTGAGGGAAAGAGCAATTTCACACTGATATTTTCCCTTAAAACACACGTATTCAAATAAGAAAAAACCGCTTCTGTTCACAGAAACAATGCACGAAGCACCAGGCACTGTGTGGTCAATTCTACACGGAGGAAAACTGAATAGATATAAAACACGACTCAGCAAATAAACAGAACGCAGCAGCTCGGGAAAAACACGTCCGCACCGGTCGGTGGCGGCGGCACAGAGAAGAGAGAGAGAGAGAGAGAGAGAGAGAGAGAGAGAGAGAGAGAGAGAGAGAGAGAGAGAGAGAGAGAGAAGCACTGTGACTGACTGGATTTAATATGATTTAGTTGTAACAAAATGTAGGAGATATGAAAACAGTTTTCAGTGTAGACAGACAAATAGACTGTGACTTGGCTCTGTGCAGCCAAGTGTGTGAACTGTGTCTGTTGGGACACTACTGGTGGTGCCAGCGATGTCTGTGCAAGGAAAATTATTTGATGTGACAGTTTGTGAATGTTGTGTTGCTGAGTGCGTTTATTGCATATCTTTGCTGATGTGAATTGTTGATCTGCGCGCTGGGTGGTTGCGTGTATTAATTTTGTGCCTGCAGATTTATGTTACTGATTTATGATGACATGTGAATTGTTTTGTTGGTTTAGGCAGCATATTATAAACGAAAGGAAACTTAATTTGTGTGTTGCCTGCCGTCCATGTTCGTGTGGTGTGGGTGTGTATGGAATAATCGATGCACGCATCCAAACTTCTGAAAGTGAGAGTCAGACAGTAACACACACACCACCACCCCATCCGTAACAATGGCGCTGTATAAATACAACAAAAACAACAGCAAATACTACTACTACTACTACTACTACTACTACTACTACTACTACTACTACTACTACTACTGCTGCTGCTGCTGCTGCTGCTACCACTACTACTGCTACTACTACTACTACTACTACTACTACTACTACTACTACTGCTGCTGCTGCTGCTTCTGCTATATAATGATGATCATCATCATC
>CM031595.1:182184515-182187015 GCA_018398815.1 Conus ventricosus
ATGCAGTCTTATAACCACATGGTGCAATACATCGTCATCTCAGAGAGGGAGAGGGCGAAGAGTGCATATCAAAACGGCTGGTGGTTGGGGGAGAGGGGTACAAGGGAATTTACTGTTACTGATCAAAGAACAAACCCCATTGTGCAGGCTGCACTAACAATCCTCCAAAACTGAACTGATCAGTGTTGGTGCGTTATCTGGATCCCCTTTCAGCCGCACACGAACTCACATGGCGCACGTGCCCCATCCGCATGCTTAGCACACCCCTCCCTCTGCACAGCCCTGTGTCAGTGACCAGAGAAAGCCACAGTGTTTGTCCACCATGGCCAAGGGTTCGCTGGACAGCGTTAATTGCAATCGATGAGAGGAACTGACTGTGGGACAAGAGAGGTGAGGGGAGTGGTGGTGTAAATGGGAGACAGAGAGGGAGGATGGAGGGGCGGAGGTCAAAGAAAGATAAAGCGAATACGTTTGTGACAGCTGCCTCTCTCCCTCTCTCTCTCTCTCTCTCTCTCTCTCCCCTCTCTGCTACATTAATTTGTGTTTTCCCTGCGCTTTTTTCTCTTCCTTTGTTTCCCCAGGGCAGGGTGGAAAAAAGCAAAGTCCAAATTTGCTTATCTCATTACCCTGGTTCAATAAAATTTGTTTTTTTGTTTCTCTCTCTCTCTCTCTCTCTCTCTCTCTCTCTCTCTCTCTCTCTCTCTTCTCTCTCTCCTCTCCTCTCTCTCTCTCTCTCTCGATCACTTTATATTCTATTGTACTGTTTATAACGATGTCAGACATAAGTCTCAACTTTTCAATATTACTGCGACAGAAATTCATAACATATACAGTTTGCTGTCCTCCGACAGTAACATGATAATAACTCTACTGGCTAAGTATGTTGCAGAGGCATCTAATGTTAGGGGAATGAAACGCTCGGTAAGAACTTCTAATGTTTGAGGTGTTTGTTTTCATGTATTCCGCAAGCTCGATGACCTTATTAAGAAAAGGTTTTGTTTTCTGCACTTGTATAGCCAGTGATGAAGTGGATGGTGATGATAAATGTGACAGTGCAGGAAAGATTGATAACAGTGAGTGTATGTGCCTGGGTGAGGCACTTGTGTTTATGATCATGTTGTGACTTAAAAGAAAACATATTCATTTTCAGTGACGAAAAAGCACGGTATTATTTTCTTGTTCTTCTACATAGCTTCGAGCCTCATCATTTACATATACATAATCCGTTTAATTTATGCTTCTTTGCATCACAAACGTTCTTTTTCGGCGCTGCAAATATTCATGTTTACCCCTTGACATAAAGGCTATGTAGGCCATTGTCAACAATTAAAAATAAGGTATCTGAAGCGTCTCTCTCTCTCTCTCTCTCTCTCTCTCTCTCTCTCTCTCTGTCTCTGTCTCTCTCTCTCTCTCTCTCTCTCTCTCTCTCTCTCTCTCTCTCTCTCTCTCTCTCTCTCTCTCTCACGCACGCTGATGCACGTAATGATCTTCATCACCCTTGCATTAATAATGCAAATGTATATTTGTACGTAATTATACGAATGCCTTTTCATGCATGTTATTGTTGCTGTGACCACATGTAAATATTTCATCATGCTTTTGTAATGTCTTAATCTGCCTCTCTATCGAGAGATGGATCTAAGCCAGCTGGTGTTCACACTGTTTTGTTTTTTTCTATATGAGAACTAAACAAAACAAGTAATTTAAAGTTTGTTTGTTGCCATCCGCTCTTTCCAGTCTTCTTCTATCCACTGCTCCCTTCTTTCTGCTCTTCTTGACCTCTTTCTCATTCCTGACCCTCTGCTCTTCATCTTGTTTTCAATTGCAATCCACTTTTCTCCATCCCCTTTAAGTCCATTCACCACCCGCCCACCCCTTCCTCTTCTCAGGTCTTTCTTTCTCAAACGTGCTTATCTCTCTCTCCTTATCTTTGTTTTTCTTTGTGCTCACTTTCTCTCTTTCGTTTCCTTTCTATATTGCTCTGCTTCAATTCTTCACGTCAAATTCCTCCCTATTATGTGCATCTCCGCTTGTCCCTTCCATATAGTCCGTTCCCCATCCTCTTCTCCCTTCCCCATTTCTCTCCTCTCCCTGTCCGCAGCACTTGTCATTCCAGTTCATGGTCTGTCCCGTTCAGACCTCAATGATTACATGAGCAGCAACGACGTGGTTTAGCATCTCATTGCATCTCATCCCACCATCTATCGTGCCTTTCCATGTCTTTAACCAATCGATCTTTATTTGATCTTGTTCATCCATGCTGCCCACTGATTAGAGTATGGCTTGTTCCCTCTGCCATTCTACTCCGAGTCATTATAAGAAGAAATGAGCCCAGTTTAATTTACGGTGCTATCGATTGCAGACCTCCATGTCATGTTTCATTCGTGTAGGTGATCCTGGCACCAAGAAGGGAATGAAATTAACAAGACAGGAAGACAGGAAAGGGCAAGAAAAAGAGAAAAGACTACACAGAAAGGAAGCAAACAAACCTACAAACATA
>CM031595.1:182192015-182205590 GCA_018398815.1 Conus ventricosus
CTCCCATCTCTCTCTCTCTCCTTCTCTCTCTCTCTCTCTCTTGTGAATGTATCGAACTCTATAGCATGTGTGTACATATTTTACACGCACCGCTGCTATTCATTCTTTTCAGTCACTCTCTACTTTAATCCTTTTTTTCTTTAATTCTGAATTCACCACCTACCAACCCTTTCTTCTTCTCAGTTCAAATAATCTTCTTTCTCAGCTTTGCTTGTTCCTATCCTCTCCTCTTTTCCTTTTCGCTCCTTTTCTTCTTTTCTTTCCCTTTCTAGTCTTCTCCACTCCAATCCTTCACATCCAATCCCTCAACATTCTGCTGAACTCTGCTCTTTCTCCTGTCTTTTTTTCTACTCTGTCCCCCCATCCACTTCCTCCCCATTTTCTCTCCTCTCCCTGTCCGCAACACTTGTCATTCCAGTCTGTCCCGTTCAGACCTCAATGATTACATGGGCAGCAACGACGTGGTTTAGCATCTCATTGCATCCCATCCCACCATCTATCGTGCCTTGCCATGTCTTTAACCAGTCGATCTTTATTTGATCTTGTTCATCCATGCTGCCCACTGATTAGAGTTTGGTCTGTTTCCTCTGCCATTCTGCTCCAAGTCATTATAAGAAGAAATGAGCCCAGTTCAATTTACGGTGATGTCGATCGCAGAATTTCATGTCATTTTCCATTCGTGTAGGTGGTCTTGGCATCAAGAAGGGAAGACAAAGAAAGAAGCGGACAAAACAGGAAGACAGGAAGAGGCGACAAAACAGAAAAGGCTACAAGGAAAGAGTAAATACACATTCAACAAACCGAGACAGAAGAGCACAAAGAGAAAAGGCTACAAAAAGGATGTAAACACACATTCAAACACATAAAAGGAGACAGGAAGAGGCGACAAACGAAAAAGGCTACAAAGAAAAGAGGTAAAACAATTCAAACACATAGACGAAGAGAGGACCTGAAAAGGAGTGACGGATGGATGGGCGTGAGGCGACACGAAAGGAGAAAGATATAAGGACAGAAAAGACCTGAAGCAGAAGGAAAACCTGGAAGGATGTACAGAGAAAATGGAAAAAAGCTTGTGTAACGGAACAAAAGTGGAGAAATGAGAGATGGAGAGAGGTCAGGGAGAGATAGAGAGAGACAAAGAGAGGGAGGGGGGAGGGGAGAGATAGAGATACAGAGACAGAGGCACACAGACATACTCAAGACAGATAGGCAGATGGACAGACAGACAAAGAGGCATGAAGACAGGGCAGAAGAAAGAAAGAAACATAAAAGCAAAAAAGGAAAGAAGAAAAAAAGGAAGAATGAAGAAATAAAAGAAAAAAGAAAGAAAGAACATAAAGAGAAAAGAAAAAGAAAGAAGAAAGAAAAAGAAAGAAAAAAAAGAAAGAAGAAAGAAAGAAAAGAAAAGAAAAAGAAAGAAAGAAGGGAGGGAGAGAGGAAAGAAAGAAAGAAAAAAGAGAAAAAATGAAAGAAAGAAAACGATGACAGTTGAGGACCAGGCGCTGTTTCGCCTCTGATCAATTGTTCGGTGAGCACGTCATCAATCATCAGGATCTGGTCACGCCATGTCTAGCGGCTTCCTTTAACCCACCACTATGGAAAAAAACATGGTTTTAATATCAGGCTCTATCATTCCAATTTGAAATACTGCATTTAACTTTGATATATTTTGGAGTAAAATTTTAATTTCGTTACAATATGTTGTAAAATCTTCGGGCCACATACATGCCTATTGTTTAGGGCCAAGCACAGAAAGAACAAAGTCGAAACCCGCGCAACTATGCACATGGGGGAACACACTTTGTGACATGACACGGGCCCCACAGGGCCCCAATCCAGTCTTCCCCTTTCCAGGTCCTTCCCCTCGAATTCCACCACCCTTCTTCAAATTTTCCCCCCTTTCCCTTTTTGTTAAAACCCTTTTCCCCTGCCCGCACCTCTTTCGCCATGGCTCTCTACTTTGGGGCTTTTCGTCTATTTCTGTTCATGTTCTGTGAAGACGTCGTGACCCCACAGGGGACCTAACGAATGATACCCCCACCCTTTCCATTCCCACCTTCCCAATCCCTTTCTTTTTTATTGTTGCTTTCCATTTTTTTCCCCAGCTGATCTTCCTTCATTGGTCCGTCCATGTTGTCTTTGGTTTTGGAGTCTCCTTTGTTCCCCTTTCCCACTCTACTCAAACCCCATTGGTGTAGAAAATTTTTATGACGAAATCAACTGAACCCCTCGATCGCAGGATTTCATGGCGTTTTCCTTTTAGCACCAAGAAGGAAACACTAAGAAACCCCCCCCAAAAAAAGCATGGAAACCCCCGCAAACAAGAAAAAACCAAGTCAACAAAAAAAGACAGAAAGGGGAAAAAGTGAAAAAGTAAACAAAATCAAATAATAAAGGAAAAAAAAAGGTTTAAGCCAGAAAAAAACACAAAAAAAAACGAGCGGCAAAAATACGGGGGGGGAAAAAAAATTCCAGGACATAAAAAAGCTGGGAAAAGGGAAGCAATACAAAAAATAAAAAAGGGAAAGAGCCGGGACCAAAAACGAGAGAGGAGAGAGAGAGAGATGGAAAAGAGAGGGGGGAGAGGGGAGAGAGAGGAGAGGGGAAAAGGGGAGGAGGGGAGAGAGAGAGAGGAGAGAGGAGAGGGGTATTATGAAAAAAACCAAAGAATAAAGGGGAATTTTAAACAATGTCAAGAATGGGCCCGCTGTTTCCCTCGATCAATTTTTGGGGCAGAACTTTAATCACGGGAAAAGGTCATCCAAGGTGGGGCAGTTCCTTTAACCCACCACTCTGGAAAAAAAAACCCCAAATTGCTTTGATTAAAGAGCGCCCTTGGGCAAAACCCAATATGTCCCATAAGCATTGCCTTTTAAATTCATGTAAATTTAGATTTAAATTTTTTTTTTGCAATAAATTTTAGTCACGAAAGCCCCTTCCTTGGGGAAACACAAACACACAACACACACACCCCCCAAAACCACCCCCACCCAAAACCACCCCACACACACAAAAACCCCCAAACACACCCACACACACCCCCAACATATATATTTTTTATAGAGAGAGAGGAGAGAGGAAAAGGGGGGAGGAGAGCGGAGAGAGAGAGAGGGGGACAATATATTTATATATATATTTATATATATTTATATATATTATCTTATATTTTATATTTTATATATTTTTTAATTTTTAACAAAGCTTGCCCCTTTGTTTTGGGATTGAAAAAATAGGGGGAGATAGCATTCATATCTGCAGGGGTAGATGATTTGCCTAACAAAACAGTATGTGCTGAGGGGGTAAAGGGGAAAAAAATTAAAAAAAAATGTTTCCCCAAAAAATGACCCTTCGCAAGTTATATTCTCCAAGAGGCTCTTTTTGAAAAGATTTATTTTTTTTTTCCCCATTCCCCCACTCATGCACATATGTTAGTTGGGCAGAATCATTACCCCTGCAGATATGAATGCGTATCTCCCCCCATTTCTTCAATCTAAGGGCATAAGAGGGAAATTTGTTTATAATTCCTTTTTTCTTTAGTCATTGCAAAACCAAAATGCTCTGTAAGTTTTTGGAAAGGTGCCCGGTTTCTTATCCTTTGGGAATTTTTTAGTTTGTTGTATTTATAAATATATATATATATTTTATATTATTTAATATATTTTAAATATATATATATATTTTTATAATTATTTTTTATATTTAATAATTATTTGTGTGTGGGGTGTGTAGTTAAGGGCAAAATATTAAAAAGGATACTAAAAAATTTTCTACAAATTTGTTTTCTGCGCTTGGTTCCTGGGCGTAGCCAAGCGGGTAGGGAAAAAAATTTTTTGTAGATAATTTTAATTTTTCCTCCCTTTAATTTCTGTCTTAAAATAATGTTCTCCCCCAAAGGGGGGTTTAAACACTTTTTTAGAATTGTTTCGGTTTCTAACCATTTCTGATATGATTTTTTTTTTTATATATATATATAGAGAGAGAGAGAGAGAGAGAGAAGAGAGGAGAGAGAGAGAGAGGAGAGAAAAAGAGAGAGAGAAGAGAGGAAAAGAGAGAAAGAAAGAAAGGGGAAGGAATTTTAAAGGACCGCAGAACCATTGGTGGGTCCTTTAAAGTGTCCAATTTTTTCGGTCCAAAGACCTTCCTCTGGGGCAGGAGCTGCAGGGCATATTTAAACTTTTTTTCCCTACCGGGCTAAAAAAATTTTCCCAATGAAATTTAAAAATATTGGTTTTTAAAAGGGCGGGTGAGGGGGGGGGGGGGGGGGGGGAGAGGGGAAAAGGGGGGGGGGGGTCCAAATGGGAAGGGGAAATCCCGTCCCCCCAAGGGCACCCCGGGTTTTTTGTGACAGGCAAAGGGATAGGCGTTTGGGGGAGGGGGAAATGGGGGGTGGGGTGGGGGGGGCGTTGAAGAGAGAGAGAAGAGCAAGAGGGGAGGAGGGATGGGGGGGGGGAATTAGGAGGAAAAGATGGAATGCATGTGGAAAGGGGGGGGGGGGGCGAGAAGGATGAGTAGTGTTTAGATGGGAGTATTTAGCGGGGGGGCGGGGATTAAGAAAGGGGAAAAAAAAAAAACAGGGGTGGTGGCGGGGGGGGGGGGGGGGGGGGGTTTTAAGGGAGAGCGGGGGGGAAGGGGGAGGGGGGGGGAAAAAAAAGCGGTTGTACTAAAAAAGAAAATCAAAACCCAAAAAAATTGCAGGGTTTTAATACCTAAAAAATAAAAAACATTATGTTTTCTATCCCGTTTAAAGTTGGGGTAACAGAAAAAATGTTTGAAAAAAATCATACTCAAATTTAAAAAATGCTTTAAAATATATATGCATTACTTTTAAACCCCTTCCCTTGCATCATATTACAATGCATGAAAAGAAAACAAAGCAAGCAAAAAAAATAATTTTTTTTTTCATGATAATAATAATAGGGGAAACAGGGTAGAACGAGAAAAAAAAAGAAGGGCGAAAAAAGGGAAGAAAAGAGGAAGAAAAAGGGGGAGGAGGGGAGGGGGAAAAGAGGGAAAAAAAAAATTTTAAACACAAGAGCAAATCAAAAGAGAAAAACGAAAAACAAAAAAGGGGGAAAAAGTAGGGAAAAAGGGGGGGGGGGGGGGGGGGAGGGAAAACAGAGGAGGATGGGTTTTTAAAAGGGGAAGGAGAGGGGAGGAAGTGGGGGGGGGGGGGGGGGAGGGGAAAAAAGGGGGGAGAAAAGGAAAGGGGAGGTGGAGAGGGAGGGGCAAGAGGTGGGAGGAAAATGTGAGGGGAAAAAAATGTAATTTTTGTCCCTTGCGGATTCATTCCCGGAAAACTAGCCCCAGCACTTTTGTCTTAAGGGTTATTTTTTTTTTTATTTTTACTTTTCACAAAAAAAAATGTAGCCCGTTTTTTCTCTTTCATGGGTTTTTTTTTTGCTTTTTAGGTGGACACCCTTTTGGCCCCTTTTTTTTTTAAAAAATCAAAAAACCTACTAGGTATTGCACACCAGCTTTTTTTTGGGATAGAAATTTTTTTAAAACCCAAAAGGCAGAGGAGCGAAATTTTCCACTTTCCGCGGTCCTGAGGAGAAAAATCCCGGTTTTGAAAAATCATTATTGACCCGGAATTATATGTTAGTGGGGTTTTTTCCCATTGGAGATCGTCTCCCTCTTGGGGGACTTTAAGGGTTTCTGAAGGCTCTTTTTTAGAAGCAATTTTTTTATTTTTTCCCATTCACCCCAACCCAAACACATATGTTAGTTAGGCGAATAATTTCCACTGCAGATATTTAATGTTATTTTCCCCTATTTCTTTTAATCTAAGACATAAGAGCAAGCTTTGTTTTTTTAAATTTAAAATTTGTTTATAAATTTATATTTATATAAATATATTTTATATATTTTTATATATATAAAATAAAATTAGGGGTTAAAAGACCACTCAGGGTCTTTTTTAAATTTTAATGTTATTGATTGCTCCTACGTTGAGGGACTATGGCCTGCAGAATCTGAACTTAAAATGGAGAAAAATTTAAATTTTGGGGAGTCCACCCAAAAAAATACCTTTTTTAACCACAAATCTAATTTGGGAAAAATCATACGCCCGCTGAATTTTTTGTGCGAATATGGATGGAAAGCGTTTTTCTTTTTGAATCCAGATGTTAAAAAAGGGAAAACAAAAACCCCTTTGGGTTTTTAAATAATGGAGAAACGCCCCCGTAAAAGAGGAAATGAAACCTTTTGGGGAAAGTATGAAAAAAACTAATAGCTTTCTGAAGGCTCATTTTGAGAAGCATTAGTTTATGATGAAGTGCAATTAGCATATGATGAAGTGCAATTATTTGACGACACCAAGAGGGACTCCGCAAAATCCGATTGAAAGAATATTGGTACGTTTGAAAACGCTCCAGGTCAAAAGCCACACAAGTTGAAATTTTACAAAAAGACTTTTTATGAACCCCGAAAGGACGAGACGAAGCCCTGGATGCCTACTGCTCTACATTCCTCTCCAAAGTAATGGCCTTCACACCCACTACCCCTGCACACCAGAATTTGGACAAAAAAAGCCGAATAGGCCTGCAGCAACTGAAAAATCTGGTAACCAAAAGAGAGATCCGAATTTCACCAGCAGACAAAGGGGGAGGGGTAGTTATTCAGGATTTTTGTAAATACAAGAAGGAAGCACTGTGGCAGCTAAACAACGGTGACCATTACGAGCGACAGAGGAAAGACCCATTGTGGAAACAGCCAAGAAATCAAATGAATTTATGCAGAAGCTCCAAGACGATGGTGCCATAGACAGGAAAACATATGACTGGGGTCTGACAGACCTCACCAACGTAAGAACAGGGGTATTCTATCATCTCCCCAAAGTACACAAAGATTTGGACAACCCTCCAGGACGACCCATCGTGTCAGGAGTGGGTGGTCCCACAGAACGGCTTTCAGGGCTGGTGGATCACTGGCTACAGCCAGTAGTGCAACAACTACCATCCTACTTGAAGGACACGACCCATCTCCTTCAGACTATAAGAGAATGGAACAACTCCATGCCGTTATTGAATGATGAAACATTCATTGTAACAATTGATGTTGTGGGTCTGTACCCAAACATCCCTCATGAGGAAGTATCCAATCCCTTAGAGAGATTCTGAAAGACCCTGGATACCAGACGGACAATATCCCCAAACTTTCACTTTTAACACAGATTGTAGAACATATTTTACAAAACAACTACTTTGAATTTGATGGAGAGATGTTCAGACAAATCCATGGCACTGCAATGGGCACGCCAATGGCCCCGACCATAGCCAATATTTTCATGGGACATCTTGAGAGGCGTCTCCTGTCCAAATCTCCCTGGCGTTTAAGAAGCAACTGTTGGCGCAGATTCATAGATGATATTCTGATGCTCTGGGAACACGGGGAGGAGAACCTGCAACAATTCTTATGCTGGCTGAATGCTCAACATGATACCATCAAATTCACGAGCCATTATGGGAGATCCAATGTGCCTTACCTTGATGTGAACATGAGCATAAACATGGACAGATCACTACAGACTGTATGTAAAGCCCACAGATGCAAACATGTACCTGCCGTTCCATTCCTGCCATCCTCGCCACTGTACGAGAGGAATCCCCTACGGACAGTGCCTGCGTATACGCAGGATCTGTTCAGAGGAGGAAACTTACCATCAACGATGCAGTGACCTCAAGAAGAAGCTGCAGAGGCGAGGATACCCAGAGAAACTGATACAGGAGGCCATCACAAAGGTCACAGCTCTTCCAAGAGAACAAACCCTCCAATACAAAATCAAGAAAAACAACGAGAGGGTTCCCTTCATAATAACCCACAACCCCTCTCATCCAGACATAGGAGGATGGCTCAAAGACATGATGCCCGACCTTCACAGAAAGCCGTAGAATGCAGAAAGCCATGCCGCAGCCACCAATGGTAGGGGAAAGAACTGTAACAATCTTAGGAAAATTCTGATGCCATCCAAGCCACCTCAAGTCAGCACTCATAAACAAAATGACAGATCACCAGGAGTATACAAATGTACCGCCAGCAGATGTGTTCTTTGTCAGAAACATCTTCAAGAGACATCTACATTCACAAGTGTTAGAACAGGGCAGACTTTCCACATCAGAGATGCTATGGGGTGCAAAAGCTCTAATCTAATTTACTTAGTGGACTGTGCTAGGTGTAAAAATGTTCAATATGTCGGCGAAACAAGCCAGACCCTGTCCAGTCGATTCCATGGCCACAGATCGAACATTAAAAAAACAGACAACAAAACTCATAACATTAGAACCCAAACACAGAGTGTTGGTAGGACTGATTTAACATGCAGGGAAACTTTAGTAGCCAAACATTTTCAAAGCAGTGGACATAGTGAGGAGGATCTCCGTGTACTCCTACTGAACTGATGAAAACACTTGATACCAGACAGAGAAGAACACGTGAAAGGTACTGGCGGCATAAGATTAGGACAAACTACCCCAATGGCCTCAATGTCTGGGACTAGCTGAATGTAGGGTACCACACTTCTTACTTACATGTAACAGACACATGCGCGGGCGCGCGCGCACACACACACACACACACACACACACACACACACACACACACACACACACCACACACACACACACACACACACACACGCGCGCGCGCGCGCGCGCGCGCATGCAAGCACGCATCACACACCACACACACCAACACACACACACACACACACACACACACACACACACACACCACAGAGTCACACACACGCACACACATGCACGCAAACACACACACACACACACACACACACACGTACACACACACACACACACAACACACACACACACACACACACACACACACACACACATGCTCACTCACACACACTCATTCACTCACTCACAACACACACACACACACACACACATACACGCATGCATGTATGAACGCACACACGCAAGTATTCACACACAAACGCAAGTATAGACATATAGAAAGGATCACACACAAACGCAAGTATAGACATATAGAAAGGGATGGGTAGGGATTGTATGGTGGGAATGAGAGTTAATGGTGAGGGAGGATGGTGGGGGAAGTGAGAGATAAGACTTTTCAGGTTTCAGTTGAATGTAATGTGAGTCTATACAACAGTACCATTTGCATGTGAAAATCATAAATGTGTTTTCCACTACCTTTTTGTAAGCGCAAGATGCATTTTAAAAATGATGGAGTTAGGGGAGAGGGTGTTGTCGGGTATCTTTAGAGGCACCAGTGTGAGCTTGAACTCATTTCCGTTTGTTTTTTAAGGTCTTGACTGACCGCCCATGTTTTTATTTCACATAAGCTCATTGCTGCCTTTTCTTTCTTTAATTCTGGTAGGCTTCTGTCAGGATTTTAAAGCAGTGAGTGGGAATTCAGGTGAATTGGAGTGAGAGATGATCAGTCTTAGAATATAAATGCTGTGCTTTGGGCTGTCATTTAGTGGGTCCTTGGTTTTTTATGCTTGACAAAGGTTTTACCAATAAACCGAAAATTTGCAATATGCTTATTGGGTGTTGGTGGTTTTTACTGTTCAAAAAACTAATAGCTAATATTGAATTCAGAAAATCACACAATAACTTCCAAACAACATTCAATAATAACATAAAACAAATCCAAAATGACAAAAAAATGTTTATAAAGGCTGACAAGACGAGCAATTTCTATAAAATGGAACTAATGAGTACTCTAAACTCCTCAACAAAAATATTCAGAAAAATTATTTTAAAAAAAAAGCTGATAAGACTACACATGACAACATCTGCAAAAAAGAAAAGAAAACTTGTCACCAGATGGATTTAGGTGATAGGAAAGAAGCAACAGCAATAAAAGAAGCTTTTATAACCCTCAAGATCACAAACCTAACTTTCACAACAACCCTACTTGTAGACTAATAAACCCATCAAAATCTGAATTAGGCAAAATTAGTAAAAAAAAATCCTGGAAAAAGCAATAGAGGACTAAAAAACAAACACTGAATACAATCTCTGGAAAAATAGTTATGAAGTTATCCAATGGTTTAAGGAATTGAACAAACAGAAAAGTACAGTGTTCATTACTTTTGACATAGTGGATTTCTATCCTTCTATCGATGAGGAATTACTCACTAAAGCACTAAGATTCGCCAACAAATATACAAATATAACAGATTCTGAGATGGAAATCATTCTCACACTAAGAAAACCCTTCTCCATAGCAACAATGAAACTTGGATTAAAAAAACCAGCAGAAATTCCACGTTCGATGTCACGATGGGATCTTATGATGGAGCTTGAAACTTGTGAATTAGTTGAATTTTCATGTTGTCTCATATACAGAAAGTACTTGGTAAACAGGTTGGCTTATACAGAGATGACGGCCTCGCTGCATTAAACAATAAACCAAAAAATCATCGAAAACAGGAAAAAAGAACTTTGTAAAATTTTTCAAAGCTACAACCTAAAAATCACAGTAGAAGCCAACAAAAAATAGTAAATTAATTTAGACATAACATTAGACCTTAAGGACCCCACATACAAACCATACAAAAAACCCCAATGACACACCTGTCCTACATACACATCAAAAGTAAAACCCTCCACCCTCTGTTTTAAAAACCATACCTAATGGCATAAAAAAAAGATTATCTAAACTGTCATTTCAATGAGAAAGAATTTAACAGTGCAGCAGCCGAATACCAAGAGCGCTGAATAAAAGTGGCTACAACTACAAATTACAATATAACCCAGATAATAACATGAACAGCAATAAGAAAAACAGGAAAAGAAAAATTATATGGTATAACCCTCCATATGATGGAAGAATAAAAACCAACGTAGGAAAAGAATTCCTCAGAATCCTTAAAACATCATTCCAAAAGAACATGTACTATCTAAAATATTCAATAAAAACACCGTCAAGCTATCGTACTCGTGTATGCCCAACCTTTAAAAACATAATTGATTCTCCAACAAAACCAAAAACAATGCAACCAAAGAGGTGACGAAAGGATATCTTGTAATTGCACAAAAAAAAACCAGTGCCCTCTGAATAACAAATGTCTCTACAGCAACATTGTGTACCAAGCTACGGTAACAACAGACAGTGATAAAGAAATATACATAGGGATCACGGCAAACTATTTTAAAACCAGATATGCAAACCATAAACAGTCCTTCAAAATGAAAAATAAAAAACCAAACAGAACTAAGTAAATATATTTGGAAGCTTAAACGTAAGAAAATAGATTACAACATATGGAAAATTATAAAAAGAGCAGCACCATACAACAACATTTCTAAAAAATGCAAATTATGTACTACAGAAAAGTGGCTGAATTATGTAAACCCCATCTAGCATCCCTGAACTCTAAAGTAGAAATGATTAATAATTGCAGGCACAAATGGAAATCTTTGTCAATGCACCATTCCCTGGCACGCCCCCCTTGAACGCGCCCTCAAAAAGAAAAAAATCTACAGGCCACGTGCCACACGCGCAGAGCTCACACGCCCACACACTAATCTATATAACACTGGTGGCGGCCCAGATTATACATACCCTGAGGAGAGCACTTGCTCGAAACAAGTTTGTAGGGTGTTTTTACTCCATTTAAAATCCTATTTTAAACTGTTAATATATATAATATATATATATATATTATATATATATATATATTATATGTATTTATATATATATTATATATATATATAAATATATATATATATATATATATTATATATATACAGAGAGAGGGAGAGGAGAGAGAGAGAGAGAGAGAGAGAGAATTGTACTGACGATCAGCGCAATCTTAAAAACAGTGCTCAACCAGAGTGGGAGCGACATTTGTTATATTAATATAATGTGTTATATATATATATAAAATATATATATATATATATATATATATATATATATATATATATATATATTTTACATAAACACACACACACACACACAAACACACACACCCCACACACACACACACACACACCACACACACACACACACACACACACAACACACACGCGCGCGCACACACACACAAATGAATCAAACTTTTTGTTTCCTTTCCACTCTTCTGTGTTCCTTGGAAGTCTCCCACTCTTCCCCTTTTCGCCACTTTTCTGCTCTTATTTCCTCTCCATCCTAGTCCTTTTCGCCACTCTTCTGCTCTTATTTCCTCTCCACCTAGTCCTTTTCGCCACTCTTCTGCTCTTATTTCCTCTCCATCCTAGTCCGCATCTCTCCTTTCTTCTCTTCTTCCTCTCATCCTAGTCCACATTCTCCTTTCTTCCTCTCCATCCTACTCCACATCTCTCTTTATTCTCTTCCCTCCTCCTTGTCACATACCCGCCGTCTACTGTTCGCAGTTCCATTACTTTCATCTCTCTGCTTCACTTATCCTTCTCTGATCTTCCTTTATTCTCCGTTTTTTCATACAGCTTATTTCTTTTCTTTCTTTCCCTTTCCTGAAATCTTCTTGTCTTTCAACCTCTTGCCTTTCCCCTTTCATTCTCTCCTTTTATACTTCTCTCTTTCTATCCTATTCGTGTTTCTTTCTCCATTGTTCACTCCATGGTCACTCACAACGAATTCCTCGGCATAATTCCAATTTTGGATATCAACCTGGTAATCAGATCCCTTACCACTCCTCTCTATGTCATTGCCATCCTCTCTTATTATTCACAGCACGTGTCATTTCTGTTCATGGTCAGGAAAGACCTCGGTGATCACATGGACCATAACAATATAACACCACATCTCATTCCATCACACCTCGCCATGCCTCATTTACCTCTTCCTTTCCATGTCTTCACTGGCTGATCTTCCTCTGATCTGGTCCGTCCACGTTGCCTGCTGACTGGAGTGTCCTTTGTTCCCCCCTGCCACTCTACTCGAAGCCATTGGAGGATCAGCTGTAGAAAGATCAATTCTTGGTTCGCAGGATGTCATGCCGTTTTCCATTTGCCTAGATCTTCTTTGCACCCGTACGGGATTACGAAGAAAATGAAGAAACGAACAACACGATCAGAACAAAAAACAGCCCAACGATCGAAAGATCAAACAAGCAAGCAAGCAAACCAACAAAGACTGAATGAAAAGCAAATAAACTAATCTAAGAGAGAGAGAGAGAAGACAGACAGACAGACAGACAGACTCAAGATAATTTACTCATGATTAGGCCATTGTCCCTCATGGAGGGTGCTAGCAAAGAGAGAGAGAAGAGAGAGAGAGGAGAGAGAGAGAGAGAGAGAGAGAGAGAGAGAGAGAGAGAGAGAGAGAAGAAGAAGAAGAAAAAGAATGATAGAAACAAAACGAAAAAAAAAGAAAAGAAAATAGAAATAATGGCTGTTAGGGATCAGAGGTTGTTCCATTCTCTGATTAATTGTTCAGTCAACATGCCTACAACCATCAAGAACAGTAAATAAGAAACAAGTAGGGTAACTCTTGCTCCCATAACAAAACCTAACACAGTAACTTTTATTCAAGTCTGGCAAAGCCTCTTAGACTTGATAAAGTCAATACAAAGACGAACTATCTAACAGTGTGGGAAAAATAAGCGCAGGCCAACAACCCCTC